>JAACNH010000070.1:114742-190636 GCA_019447015.1 Hymenochirus boettgeri
TAACATGTTACATTAAATGTAGATTACGGACCGTCACTGATAGTTATAAAGGGTTAAATTAACAATGTTACCATAAATGTACATTACGGACCGTCACGTAGTTATAAAGGGTTAAATTAACAATCGTCTACTAAATGTAGATTACGGACCATCACTGATAGTTATATAAAGGGTTAAATTAACCATTGTACTATAATGTAAGATTACGGACCGTCACTGATAGTTATAAAGGGTTAAATTAACCATTGTTACTATAATGTAGATTACGGACCGTCACTAATAGTATAAAGGGTTAAATTAACATCATTACCATAAATGTAGATTACGGACCGTCACTGATAGTTATAAAGGGTTAAATTAACCATTGTTACTATAAATGTAGATTACGAACCGTCACTGATAGTTATAAAGGGTTAAATTAACAATTGTTACTATAAATGTAGATTACAGACCGTCACTGATATTATAAATGGTTAAATTAACCATTGTTACTATAAATGTAGATTACGGACCGTCACTGATAGTTATAAAGGGTTAAATTAACAATCATTACCATAAATGTAGATTACGGACCATCACTGATAGTTATAAAGGGTTAAATTAACAATCATTACCATAAATGTACATTACGGACTGTCACTGATAGTTATAAAGGGTTAAATTACCATCATTACATAAATGTAGATAAGGACCATCACTGATAGTTATAAAGGTAAATTAACCTCGTTACTATAAATGTAGATTACGGACCGTCACTGATAGTTATAAGGGTTAAATTAACCATCGTTACCAAATGTAGATTACGGATTGTTCACTGATAGTTATAAAGGGTTAAATTACCATCGTTACCATAATGTAGATTACGGATTGTCACCTGATAGTTATAAAGGGTTAAATTAACCATCGTTACCATAAATGTAGATTACGGACCTCACTGGTAGTTATAAAGGGTTAATTAACAATCGTTACCATATATGTAGATTACGGACCGTCACTGATAGTTATAAGGTTAAATTAACAATCGTTTACCATAAATGTAGATTACGGACCGTCACTGATAGTTATAAAGGGTTAAATTAACCATCGTTACCATAAATGTAGATTACGGACCTTCACTGATAGTTATAAAGGGTTAAATTAACCATCGTTATCATAAATGTAGATTATGGACCATCACTGATAGTTATAAAGGGTTAAATGAACTTCATTACCATACATGTAGATTACGGACCGTCACTGATAGTTATATAAAGGGTTAATTAACAATCATTACCATAAATGTAGATTACGGACCATCACTGATAGTTTATAAAGGGTTAAATTAACCACCGTTACCATAAATGTACATTACGGACCTCACTGATAGTTATAAATGGTAAATTAACACCATTACCATAAATGTAGATTACGGCCATCACTGATAGTCATAAAGGTTAAATTAACCGTCTTTACCGGTAAATGTAGATTACGGACCGTCACTGATATTTTATAAAGGGTTAAATTAACTTTTTACTATAAATGTAGATTACGGACCGTTACTGATAGTTATAAAGGTAAATAAACAATCGTTACCAAAATGTAGATTACGGACCGTCACTGATAGTTTAAAGTGTTTAAATTAACAATTGTTAATGTAATGTAGATTACAACCGTCACTGAAGTTATAAAGGGTTAATTAAATCGTTACTATAAATGTGGATTCCGGACCGTCACTGATAGTTATAACGGTGTTAAATTAACCATCGTTACAGTAAATGTAGATTACGGACCGTCACTGATATTTATAAAGGGTTAATTACAATTGTTACCATAAATGTACATTACGGACCGTCACTGATAGTTATAAAGGGTTAAATTAACAATTGTTACCGTAAATGTACATTACGGACTGTCACTGATAGTTATAAAGGGTTAAATTAACAATGTTACCATAAATTGTACATTACGGACCGTCACTGATAGTTATAAAGGGTTAAATTAACAATTGTTACCATAAATGTACATTACGGACCGTCACTGATAGTTATAAAGGGTTAAATTAACCATCATTACTATAAATGTAGATTAAGGACCATCACTGATATTATAAAGGGGGGGTAGGTAAATTAACAATTGTTACCGTAAATGTACATTACGGACTGTCACTGATAGTTATAAAGGGTTAAATTAACAATTGTTACCCGTAAATGTACTTACGGACCGTCACTGATAGTTTATAAGGGTAAATTAACCATCGTTACTATAAATGTAGATTACGGACCGTCACTGATAGTTATAAAGGGTTAAATTAACCATCGTTACCATAAATGTAGATTACGGATTGTCACTGATAGTTATAAAGGGTTAAATTAACCATCGTTACCATAAATGTGATTACGATGTCACTGATAGTTATAAAGGGTTAAATTAACCATCGTTACCATAAATGTTGATTACGGACCATCACTGGTAGTTATAAAGGGTTAAATTACAATCGTTACCATACATGTAGATTACGGACCGTCACTGATAGTTATAAGGGTTAAATTAACAATCGTTACCATAAATGTAGATTCAGACCGTCACTGATAGTTATAAGGGTTAAATTAACCATCGTTACCATAAATGTAGATTACGGACCTTCACTGATAGTTTATAAAGGTTAAATTAACCATCGTTATCATAAAGTATATTATGGACCATCACTGATAGTTTATAAAGGTTAATGAACATCGTACCATACATGTAGATTACGGACCGTCACTGATAGTTATAAAGTGTTAAATTAACAATCATTACCATAAATTTAGATTACGGACCATCACTGATAGTTATAAAGGGTTAAATTAACCACCGTTACCATAAATGTACATTACGGACCTCACTGATAGTTATAAATGGTTAAATTAACAATCTTCCATAAATGTAGATTACGGACCATCACTGATAGTCATAAAGGGTTAAATTAACCGTCTTTTACCGTAATTGTAGATTACGGACCGTCACTGATAGTTATAAAGGGTTAAATTAACCATTTTTACATAATGTGATTACGGACCGTTACGATAGTTATAAAGGGTTAAATAAACATCGTTACCATAAATGTAGATTACGGACCTCACTGATAGTTATAAAGGGTAAATTAACAATTGTTATGTAAATGCAGATTACAGACCGTCACTGATAGTTTATAAAGGGTTAAATTAACAATCGTTACTATAAATGTGATTACGGACCGCACTGATAGTTATAAAGGGTTAATTAACCATCGTTACCGTAAATGTAGATTACGGACCGTCACTGATAGTTTAAAGGGTTAAATTACAATTGTTCCATAAATGTACATTACGGACCGTCACTGATAGTTTATAAAGGGTTAAATTAACAATTTGTTCACCGTAAAATGTACATTACGGACCGTCACTGATAGTTATAAAGGGTTAAATTACAATTGTTTACCATAAATGTACATTACGGACCGTCACTGATGTTATAAAGGGTTAATTTAACAATTGTTACCATAAATGTACATTACGGACCGTCACTGATAGTTATATAAAGGGTTAAATTACCATTTTACTATAATGTGTAGATTACGGACCGTCACTGATAGTTATAAAAGGGTTAATAACAACCTTACCATAATGTAGATTACGGCCATCACTGATAGTTAAAGGGTTAAATTAACAATCATTACCATAAATGTAGATTACGGACCATTCACTGATAGTTTTAAAGGTTTAAATACAATCGTTACTATAAATGGTGATTACGGACCGTCACTGATAGTTATAAAGGGTTAAATACCATTGTTACGTAAATGTAGATTACGGACATCACTGATAGTTATAAAGGGTTAATTAACCATCGTTACCATAAATGTAGATTACGGACCGACACTGATAGTTATAAAGGGTTATATTACCACCGTTACTATAAATGTAGATTACGGACCGTCACTGATAGTTATAAAGGGTTAATTAACCATCAATTACTATAATGTAGATTACGGACCGTCACTGATATTATAAAGGGTTAAATTACACATCGTTACCGTAAATGTAGATTACGGACCGTCACTGATAGTTATAAAGGGTTACAATTAACAATTGTTACCATAAATGTACATTACGGACCGTCACTGATAGTTATAAAGGGTTAAATTAACATTGTTACCGTAAATGTACTTACGGACTGTCACTGATAGTTTATAAAGGGTTAAATTACCAATTGTTACCGTAAATGTACATTACGGACCGTCACTGATAGTTATAAGTTAAATTAACAATTGTTACCATAAATGTACATTACGGACCGTCACTGATAGTTTAAAAGGGTTAAATTAACCATTTTTACTATAAATGTAGATTACGGACCGTCTGATAGTTATAAAGGGTTAATTAACAACCGTTACCTAATGTAATTACGGACCGTCACTGATAGTTATAAAGGGTTAAATTAACAATTGTTACCGTAAATGTACATTACGGACCGTCACTGATAGTTATAAAGGGTTAATTAACAATTGTTACCATAATGTACATTACGGACCGTCACTGATAGTTATAAAGGGTTAAATTAACATTGTTACCATAAATGTACATTACGGACCGTCACTGATAGTTATAAAGGGTTAAATTAACCATTTTTACTATAAATGTAGATTACGGACCGTCACTGATAGTTATAAAGGGTTAAATAACAACCATTACCATAAATGTAGATTACGGACCATCACTGATAGTTATAAAGGGTTAAATTAACAATCATTACCATAAATAGATTACGGACATTCACTGATTAGTATAAAGGGTTAATTACAATCGTTACTATATGTAGATTACGGACCGTCACTGATAGTTATAAAGGGTTAATTAACCATTTATACCGTAATGTAGATTACGGACCATCACTGATAGTTATAAAGGGTTAAATTAACCATCTTTACCATAATGTAGATTACGGACCATCACTGATAGTTATAAAGGGTTATTTAACCACCGTTACTATAAATGTAGATTACGGACCGACACTGATAGTTATAAAGGGTTAAATTAACCATCATTACTATAAATGTAGATTACGGACCGTCACTGATAGTTATAAAGGGTTAAATTAACAATTGTTACCATAAATGTAGATTACGGACCGTCACTGATAGTTACAAAGGGTTAAATTAACAATTGTTACCATAAATGTAGATTACGGACCGTCACTGATAGTTATAAAGGGTTAAATTAAACAATTGTTACCATAAATGTAGATTACGGACCGTCACTGATAGTTATAAAGGGTTAAATTAACAATTGTTACCATAAATGTAGATTACGGACCATCACTGATAGTTATAAAGGGTTAAATTAACCACCGTTACCATAAATGTAGATTACGGACCGTCACTGATAGTTATAAAGGGTTAAATTAACCATCGTTACCATAAATGTACATTACGGACCATCACTGATAGTTATAAAGGGTTATATTAACAATCATTACCATAAATGTAGATTACGGACTGTCACTGATAGTTATAAAGGGTTAAATTAACCATCGTTACCTTAAATGTACATTACGGACCATCACTGATAGTTATAAAGGGTTAAATTAACCATCGTTACCTTAATGTACATTACGGACCGTCACTGATAGTTATAAAGGGTTAAATTAACAATCATTACCATAAATGTAGATTACGGACCATCACTGATAGTTATAAAGGGTTAAATTAACCTTCGCTACCATAAATGTAGATTACGGACCCTCCCTGATAGTTAAAAGGGTTTAAATTACAATCGTTACCATAAATGTAGATACGGACATCACTGATAGTTATAAAGGGTTAAATTACAACGTTACCATATATGGATTACGGACCATCACTGATAGTTATAAAGGGTTAAATTAACAATCGTTACCATAAATGTAGATTACGGACCATCACTGATAGTTATAAAGGGTTAAATTAACAATCGTTACTATAAATGTACATTACGGACCGTCCCTGATAGTTATAAAGGGTTAAATTAACCATCGTTACCATAAATGTAGATTACGGACCGTCACTGATAGTTATAAAGGGTTAAATTAACCATCGTTACCATAAATGTAGATTACGGACCGTCACTGATAGTTATAAGGGTTATTAACAATCGTTACCATAATGTAGATTACGGACTCACTGATAGTTATAAAGGGTTAATTAACAATTGTTACCATAAATGTAGATTACGGACCATCACTGATAGTTATAAAGGGTTAAATTAACAATCGTTACCATAATGTAGATTACGGACCATCACTGATAGTTATAAAGGGTTAAATTAACAATCGTTACTAAAATGTACATTACGGACCCAGTCACTGATAGTTATAAAGGTTAAATTAACCATCGTTACCATAAATGTAGATTACGGACCAGTCACTGATAGTTTATAAAGGGTTAAATTAACCATCGTTTACCATAAATGTAGATTACGGACCGTCACTGAATTATAAAGGGTTAAATTAACAATCGTTACCATACATGTAGATTACGGACCGTTTATAACTATCAGTGACGGTCCGTAATCTACATTTATGGTAACGATGGTTAATTTAACCCTTTATAACTATCAGTGACGGTCCGTAATCTACATCTATCTATCTATCTATCATCTTTCATCTATCTTATTATACATCTATCTATTATAATATGTCTATCTATCCATCTATCTATCATCTATCTAATCTATCTATCTCGCTTTCTAGCTATCTATTTAAATCTATCTATCGATCATCGTTCGATCTAGCATCTATCTATCTATCTATCTCTCTCTCATCGTCTGTCTAGGTGCTATCAATATCATCTTTCTATCTATCTCACTATCTATCTATCTATCTATCTATCTAATCTATCATCTCTTTCTTCTCTTCTAATCTATCTATCTATCTAATCTATCTATCTATCTATCACATATCTATCTATCTATCTTCAGCTTTCATCTATCTATTATCCACTGTCTATCTATCTATCTATACTATCTATCTATCTATCATCTTTCTTCTATCTATCTATCTATATATAAATCTTTCTATCTATACATCATCTATCATCTATCTATCTTCTATCTATCTATCTATCTATCTATCTATCTACTATCTATCTATCTATCATTATCTACTATCTATAATCTATCTATCTAAACCATCTATCTATCTATCTATCTATCTATCTATCTACTATCTATCATCCATTATCTCTCAATCATCTATCTATCTATATATAATCATCTATCTATCTTCATCTCTATCTATCTATCTTCTTCTATCATCTATCTATCTATCTATCTATCTATCTATCAATCATCTATCATCTATCTATCTATCTATCATCTATCTATCTATCTATCAATATATAATCTATCTATCATCTATCTATCTATCATCTATCAATCTATCATCTATCATCTATTAATCTATCTATCAATCAATCATCTATCTATCTATCTATCTATCAATTATAATCTATCTATTATCATCTATCCTATCTATCCTCTATCATCTATCAATCATCTATCTATCAATCATCTATCTATCAATCATCTATCTATCTTATCTATCATCTTTCTTCTATCTTCTCTATCTATTATATATCTGTCTAGCTATCTATCTATCTATCTATCTATCTATCTACCTATCTATCTATCATCTATCATCTTTCCATCTATCATCTATCTTCTCTCTATCTTCGATCTACCCATCTATCAATCATCTATCTATCTAATCATCATCTATCTATCTATCTATCATCATCTATCTAAAATCTTCATCTATCTATCTCTCTATCTATCAATCATCTATCTCTCTATCAATCATCTATCTAATCGCTGTATATATCTCATCTATCTAATCTACTATCTAGCTATCAATCATCTATCCATCTATTCTTCTATCTATCATCATCTATCTATAATATCTATCATCTATCTATCTATCATCCTATCTCTCTGTCTGCTCTGTCTAATCTATCTATCAATCTATCTATCTATCTATCTATCTATCTATCTATCTATCTATCTATCAGCTCTATCTATCATCTTATCTATCTATCATCCTATCTAAATCTATTATCTATATATCTATCTATCATTATCTGTCCTGTCTTGCTGTCGTCCTGTCTATATCTATCTATCTATTTATGTCTATCTGTCGTGGTTTCCCCCCCTGTCTGTCTGTCTATTTATCATCTATCTATCTAATCTATCTATCTATCTATCTATCTATCTATCTATCGATCGTCTATCTATCTATCTATCTACTCTATCTATCTATCTATCATCGAACTACTCATCTATCTATCTATCTATCTCTAACAATCATCTTCTATCTATCATCTTCTATCTATCTATCATCTATCTATCGTCTTCTGTCTGTCTGTCTTCTCTATCTATCTATATATCATCTCATCTAGCTATCTATCATCTACTATCATCTATCTATCTATCCTATCTTGGAGAAAGGTCATACACAGACAAAGTGCGCGAAACGTCGCTATCTGTTTTGTTGCATATGAAAATAAAATTTAAAGTATTTTTGCACAAGTCCTGTGAGTGTCTGCCTCTTCCTACAAGGTTTGGATATTCAAGGATCTTACAGCAGAACCACCCAGGCCCTATATCTGTGAAGGAGAGTGCACATTATATTAACTACTCTTTTTTGGGATATCGTCTATCTATCTGTCTATCTATTTATGCTATCTATCTATCTACCCACCTACCTATCTATCGATCTATCCATCATATCTATCTATCTATCTATCTATCTATCTATCTTCACATCTATCTCTCTCTACTATCTATCTATCTAATCTATCTATCTACCTACCTACCCCTAGCTATCTATCTATCTATCTATCTATTCTCTATCCCGCTACATACTATCTATCTATCTATCTATTACCTATTCTATCATCTATCTATCTATCTATCTCTCTATCTCTTATCTATCCGATCTATCTATCTATCTATCTTCTTCTACATCTATCTATCCTCTTCTCTCTATCTATCTATCCTACCTTCACCTACCTATCTATCTATCTCTCCTATCCTATCTATCATCTATCTATCATAGTAGCAAAGACTTGTGAGTAATTTCCATGTTATATGGCACCTCATACGGAAAATGTAAATTTTCCCTTTCACAAATCATTGATTATAAAGGGTGTGTCAATTAACAAACGTTACCATAATGTAGATACGGACCGTCACTGAGAGTGGTGTGAAAAGGGTTAAATTAACAATCGTTACCATAAATGTAGATTACGGGGACCGTCCTGTGATGTTATAGTAAGGGTTAAATTACTCCCCATCATTACTATAGAATGTAGATTACAGACGCGTCACTTATAGTTATGGGGGGGGGACGATGGGGGGTGGTGGGTAAATTTACAGTTGTTTAAAAACGCAATGTAATTACAAGGTCGCTGCTGTGTCACTGTAAAGTTATAAAGGGTTAAATTAACAATTGTAATAGACGAAAAAATTTAGGATTACAGGACCGTAACACGTGATATTGTATAAAGGGTTAAATTACCAAGTTGTTAAGCGGTGTCATGTAATATGTGCGTGACCGTCACGTACTGTATCCAAATGTTTATAAAGCAACAGGGTTATTTAAAAAATCTGTGTGTGTTGGCGTTACATAAATGTAGCTTACGGACCGTCACTGATAGTTATAAAGGGTTAAATTAACCAGTCGTTACCAAAATGTAGATTACGTGGAGTCCCGTCACTGATAGTTTATAAAGGGTTACTAATAACAATCGTTACTATAAATGTAGATTAGCGGAGTCACTTGAGTATTTATAAACAAGGAGTTAATTAACCATTGTTACTGTAAAATGGTAGATTAGGACCGTCCACTGATAGTTATAAAGGGTTAAATTACAATTGTTACCGTAATGTATATTACGGACCGTCACTGATAGTTCTAAAGGGTTCCAGATTAACAATTGTTACCCAAAATGTAGATTCGGACATCCACTGATGTTATAAAGGTTAATTAAACATTGTTTACCATAATGTTGATTACTGGACCCGTCACTGATAGTTTCAAAGAGGTACGTTAAATTAACCATTGATATATAAATGTAGATTACGGACCATCACTCGTAGTTTATAAGGGTTAAATTAACAATCGTACTATAAATGTAAGATTACAGACCGTCACGAGGTTTATAAGGGTTAAATTAACAATCTTACTTATAAATGTAGATTACGAACCGTCACCTGATTAGTTATAAAAAGTGTTAATTAACCAATCGTTACCGTAAATGTAGATTTACGGACCGTCACTGATAGTTATAAATGGTTAAATTAACAATTGTTACAGTAATGTAGATTACTGACCGTCAACTGATAGTTATAAAGGTTACAAAATACAATTGTTACCATAAATGAGCATTACGGACCGCACTGATATTTATAAAGAGGGTTAAATTAACAACCTCGTAGCCTATAAATGTAATTACGGCATCACTTGATAGTTTATAAAGGTTAAATTAACCATTGTTACTATAAATGGTGTAGATACGGACCGCACTGATAGTTAAAGGGTTAAATTAAACATTGTTTACTATAAATGTAGATTACGGACCTTGCACTAAATAGTTATAAAGGTTACAATTAAAATCATTTACCATAAATGTAGATTACGGACCGTCACGATAGTTTATATAGGGTTAATTAACCATTGTTACTTAATGTATATTCCGAACCGTCACTGGATACGTTTAGAAGGGTTAAAATTAACAATTGGTTACTATAAATGTAGATATACAGCCGTCCCTGATGTTATAAATGTTATTAACCATGTTTTACTATAACTGTAGATTACGGACCGTCACATGAAGTTATTAATGGTTAAATTAACAATCTTACCAGTAAATGTAGATACGGACCATCACTGATAGTTTATAAAGGGTTAAATTAACAATCATTAACATAAAGTACATTACGTGAACTTGTCACTGATAGTTATAAAGGGTTTACATACCATCCATTACTATAAATGTAGATTAACGGAACCATCACTGATAGTTTATAAAGGGTAAATTAACCATCGTTACAATAATGTAGATACGGACCGTCACTCTGATAGTATCAAGGGTTAAATTTAACATCGTTCCATAACTGTAGATTACGGATTTGTCACTGTATAGTTATAAGGGTTACATTAACCATCGTTACCATAAATGTAGATTACGGAATTGTCACTGATAGTTATAAAGGGTTAAATTAACCAATCGTTACCATAAATGTAGATTACGACCATCACCTGGTTAGTTTATAAGGTTAAATTAACATATCGTTACCATATTGTAGATTAATCGGACCGTCACACTGATAGTTATAAAGGGTAAATTAACAACGTTACCATAATGTAGATTACGGACCGTTCACTTGATAGTTATGAAAGGGTTACATTAACCATCTTTAACCATAAATGTAGATACGGGACCTTCACTGGATAGTTTACAAGGGTTAAATTAACCATCGTTTCATAAATGTAGATTATGGACCATCACTGATAGTTATAAAGGGTTTAAATGAACAATCATTACCATACAATGTAGATTACGGACCGTCACTTGAGAGTTTTTTTTAAAGGGTTCAAAATTAACATCAATGTACCATAAATGTAGATTACGGACCATCACTTATAGTTATAAAAAGGGTTAAAAATTACCAACGTACATAAATTAACTTACGGACCATCACTGGATAGTTATAAATGTTAAATAACAATCATTACCGATCACTTGTAGATTAGTGACCATCACTATATGTCATAAAGGGTTAATTACCTCTTTAAACCGTAATGTAAGATTACGGACCGTCACTGATAGTTTAGAGGGTTAATTAACCATTTTTTAACTATAAATGTAGATTACGGACCGTTTACTGATATTAAATCATATAGGGTTAAACTAAACAATCGTACCATAAATTAGATTACGGACCTTGCACTCTGATGTTATACAAGGGGGTTTAAATTAACATTTTAATGTAATGTAGATTACAGACCGTTCACTGATAGTTATAAAGGGTTATAAATTAACAATCGTTTACTAATAAAGTGGATTACGGACCGTCACTGATAGTTATAAAGGGTTAAATTACCATCTTTACAGTAAATGTAGATGATACGGACCGTCACCTGATAGTTATAAGGTAAATTAACAATGTTACCATAAATTGTACATTACGGACCGTCACTATAGTATAAAGGGTAACTTAACAATTGTTACCGTACATGTACTTACTGACTGTCACTGAGGTTATAAAGGGTTAAAATTAACATTTTACCATAAATTTACATTAAACGACCGTCACTGATAGTTATAAAGGGTTAAAATAAACAATTGTTTACCATAAATGGTACATTACGGACGCGTAACTGATAGTTATAAAGGGTTAAATTAACCATCATTACTATAAAATGTAGTTAAGGACCATCACTGATAGTTATAAAGGGTTAAATTAACAATTGTTACCGTAAAATTCTACATACGACTGTCACTGATAGTTACTAAAAGGGTTAAATTAACAATTGTTTACCGTAAATGTACTTAACGGACCGTCCACTGATAGTTATAACGGGTTAAATTATAACCATCGGTTACTATAATGTAAGATTACGGACCGTCACTATAGTTTATAACAAGGTTAATTAACATCGTTAACCATAAATGTAGATTTATAGCGGATTGTCACTGATAGTTTATAAAGGGTTAATTACATCGTACCATAACATGTTTAGATTACGGATTGTCACTTGATAGTTCTAAAGGTTAAATTAACCATCGTTACCATAAATGTTTGATTAACGGACCATCACTGGTAGTTATAAAGGGTTAAATTAACAATCGTTTACCATACATGGTAATTCGACCGTCACTGATACGTTATAAAGGGTTAATTTACCATGTTACCCATACAATGTAGATTACAGACCGTCACTGATGAGTTAAAAGGTGTAAAAATTGAACCATCGTTACCATAAATGTAGTTAGGACCTTCACTGATAGTTATAAAGGGTTAAATTAAACCATCGTTATCATAATTGTAGATTATGGACCCATCACTGGATAGTTATAAGGGTTAAATGAACAATCGTTTACCATCCATGTAGATTACGGACCCGTCCCTGATAGTTAAAAGGTGTAATTAACAACATTACCATAATGTAGATCGATGACCATCACTGATAGTTATACCAAGGGTTAAAATTTACCACGTTACCATAAATGTACATTACGGACCACACTGATAGTTATAAACTGGTTAAATTAACAATCTTACCATAAATAGAGATTAACGGACCATCACTGATAGTCATAAACGGTGTCAAATTAACCGTCTTTACCTTTACCGTAAATGTAGATTACGGCCCCGGGGAAGGGAAACCCGTCACTGATAGTTATAAAGTGTTAAATTAACCATTTTTACTATAAATGTAGATTACGGACCGTTACTGATAGTTTATAAAGGTTAACATAAACAATCGTTACATAAATGTACGATTACGGACCGTCACTGTGATAGTTTATAACGGTTAAATTAAACAATTGTTAATGTAAAATGCCAGATTACAGACCGTCACTTGATAGTTTATAAAAGGGTTAAATTAACAATCTTTACTGATCAATGTGGATTACGGACCGTCCTATAGTTTATAAGGGTTAAATTAACCATCGTTACCGTAAATGTAGATTACGGAACCTCACGATAGTTATAGAAGGGTTAAATTAACAATTGGTTACCATCAGTTTACATTACGGACCGTCACTGCATAGTATAAAGGGTTAAATTAACAATTGTTACCGGGGTATGTACATTACGGCCGTCACTTGAAAGTTATATAAAGGGTTAAATTAACAATTGTTTACCATAATGTACTTCCGGACCGTCACTGATAGTTATCAAGTGTGTTAATTTAACATTGTTACCACCTAAATTACATTACCGAACCGCACTGAAGTTATACAGGTTAATTCACCATTTTTCATATAATGTAGATTAACGGACCGTCACTGATGTTTATAAGAAACGTGTTACAATTAACAACCATTACCATAAATTGGTAAGATTTACAGGACCATCACTGATCGTTATAAGAAGGTTAAAGGACAATCATTTACCATAAATTGTAATTACGGACCATTTCAACGATAGTTATAAAGGTTAAATTAACAATCGTTACTATAAATGTAGATTACGGACCGTCAATGATATTAGTAAAGTGGTATCGATTAACCATTGTTACCGTAAATGTACGATTACGGCACCATCACTGATGAGTTATAAAGGGTTAAAATTAACCACGTTACCATAAATGTCGAATTAACGGACCATCACTGATAGTTATAAAGGGTTTATATAACCCCGTTACTAACATAATGTATATTACGGACCGACACTTGATAGTTATACAAGGGTTAAATTAACCTCTTACTATAAATGTAGATTACGGACCACGTCACTGATAGTTTATAAAGGGTTACTTTAACCATCTTAACACCGTAATGTAGATTACGGACCGTCACTGATAGTTATAAAGGGTTAAATTTAACCATTGTTACCGCATAAATGTTGACATTACGACCGTCACTGATAGTTTAAAAGGGTTAAATTAACAATTGTGTTACCGTAAATGTCATTACGTGACTGTCACTGATACAATTATAATAGGTTAATTAACAATGTTACCGTAAATGTAACATTACTGACCGTCACTGATGTTATAAAGGGTTAAAATTAAAATTGTTACCATAAATGTACATTAAGGAACTCTCACTGATAGTTATAAAGGGTTAATTAAACCATTGTTTACTATAATTAGATTACGGAACGTTACTGACTAGTTATAAAGGGTTAAATTAACAACGTTACCGTAAATGTAGTAGGACTCTCACTGATAGTTATAAAGGGTTACAATTAACAATTGTTAACCGTAAATGTACATTCGGACCGTCACTGATAGTTTAAGGGTTGAAAATTAAACAATTGTTACCTACATGTTACATTACGGACGTCACGTGAAGTTTAAAGGGTTAAATTAACAATTGTTACCCATAAATGTCCATTACGACGACCGTCACTGATAGTTTAAAGGGTTAAATTAACCATTTTTCTATAAATGTAGATTAACTGGACCGTCACCTGATAGTTATAAACGGGTTAAATTAACAACCATTACCAGATAATTGTAGATTACGACCATCACTGATAGTTATAAAGGGTTAAATTAACAATGCATTACCAAAATTAGATTACGGACCATTCCCTGTAGTTTCTAAAGGGTTAATTAACACTCGTTACTATAAATGTAGATTAACGGACCGTCACTGATAGTTATAAAGGGTTAAATTTAACCATTGTTACCGTAACATGTGATTACGGACCCATAACTGATACGTTTAAAAGGGTTAAATTTAACCATCGTTACCATAATGTAATTACGGACCACACTGATTAGTTAATGAAGGTTTATATTAACCACCTTATACTATAATCATGTAGATTAACGCGGACCCGCACTGATAGTTATAAAGGTTTTAAAATTTACCACTCATTACTATAATGTAGATTACGGACCGTCACTATAGTTCATAAAGGGTTAAATTAACAATTGTTTACCATCCTGTAATTACGGACCGTCAAAACTGATAGTTACAAGGGTAATTAACAATTGTTACCATAATGTAGATTACGGACCGTCACTGATAGTTATAAAAGTGTTAAATAACCAATTGTTACCAGAATGAGATTACGGACGTCACTGATAGTTATAAAGGGTTAAATTAACAATTGTTACCATAAATTAGATTACGGACCATCACTTATAGTTTAATAGGTAGTTAAATAACCAACCGTTATCCATAAATGTAGATGAACGGTACACGTCACTGATATTATAGAAGGGTTTAAATTACCATCCGTTACCATAATGTACATTACGGCACCAACTGATAGTTATAAAGGGTTATATTTAACAATCATTACCATAAACTGGTAGATTACGGACTGTCCTGATAGTTAAAAGGGTTAAATTAACCATCTTTACCATTAAATGTACAGTACGGACCATCACTGCTAGTTATACAGGGTTAATTAACCATCGTTACCTTAAATGTACATTACGGACCGTCACTGATAGTTATAAAGGGTTAATTAACAATCATCCTTACCATAATGTAATTACGGACCATCACTGATAGTTTTATAAAGGGTTAATTAACCTTCGCTACCATAATGGTAGATTCGGCACCCTCCCTGAATAGTTAAAAGGGTTAAATTAACAATCGTTAACCATAATGTATTTACGGACACACTGATAGTTATAAAGGGTTTAATTACAATCGTTCCATAATGTAGAGTATCGCGTACCACACTGATATTTATAAATGTTTAAATTAACAATCGTTTACCATAAATTGTCAATTAACGACATCACTGTAGTTTATAAAGGGTTAATTAAACCAGCTGTTACTATAATGTCATTACGGTGACCGTCACTGATAGTTATAAAGGGTTAAATTAACCATCGTTACCAATAATGTAGATTACGGACCGTCACTGATAGTTATCAAGGGTTAAATTAAAACCATCTGTTACCCATAAATGTGATATACGGACCGTCACTGATGTTATAACAGGGTTACATTAACAATCCGTTACCATACAGTAGGAGTTTACGGGACCCTCACTGATAGTTATAAAGGGTTAAATTAACAATTGTTTACCATAAATGGAGATGTACAGGACCATCACTGATAGTTATAAAAAAGGGTTACATTAACAATCTTCCCTAACCATAAATTGTAGATTACGGGACCATCAACTGAATAGTTTATAACGGGTGTAAATTAACAATCGTTAACTATAATGTACTTACGGACCGTCCTGATAGTTATAAAGGTTAAATTAACCATCGTTAACCATAAAATGTAGATTACTGGACCGTCACTGATAGTTATAAGGGTTAAAAAATTAACCATCGTTACCGATAAATGTAGACTTACGGAACCGTCACTGATAGGTTATAAAGGGTTAAATTAACAATCGTGGACCAACATGTAGATTACGGACCGTCACTGCTAGTTTATAAAGTTAAAATAACAATCTTACCATAAATGTAGATTACGGACCGTCCACTGATGTTTATAAGGGTTTAAATTAACAATCGTTACATAAATGGTTTGATTAGGACCATGCAATATAGTAACACAGATAGCATTCATATCTATAGTACACACAGATAGCATTCATATCTATAGTACACACCGAGCATTCATATCTATAGTACACAAGATAGCATTCATATCATCGTACACACATAGCAGTCAACGTCACTACAGATAGCATGCATCTCTAGTACACACAGAAGAGTCAATCTATAATACCAAGGATTGCAATCATTTATAGTAACACAACAGATACACCATCTATTCCAGATAACACAGATACATTCTCTCTATAGTACACCAGGTCGTCATATTATAACACGACAGCAATCACATCTATAGTCACACAAAGATACGTCACAGCTATAGTACAACAGATAGCTTCATTCATCTATGTCACACAGATAAGTAAATCATGTACCGTAGCATCTATTTAGTACACACAGATAGCATATTCTCATCTATAGTACACACAATACACAGCTCATTCCGATCTATAGTACACACAGATAGCAGTCACATCTATAGTACACACAGATAGCATTCACATCTATAGTACACACAGATAGCATTCATATCTATAGTACACACAGATAACATTCATATCTATAGTACACACAGATAGCATTCATATCTATAGAACACACAGATAACAGTCATTACTATAGTACACACAGCAGTCACATCTATAGTACACGCAGATAGCAGTCACATCTAAGTACACGCAGATAGCAGTCACATCTATAGTGCACACAGATAGCATTCACATCTATAGTACACACAGAGATAGACAGTTAATCATCATAGTACACAAGATAGCATTCACATATAGTACACACAGATAGCAGTCACATCTATAGTACACACAGATAGCAGTCACATCTATAGAAAATAACACACAGATAGCAGGTCATCATCTATAGGACCCACAGATAGCAGTCAATCTATAGTACACACAGATAGCAAGTAAATCTATTACACAAAGCATTCATATCTTAGTACACACAGATAGCAGTCACATCTATAGTACACACAGATTAGCAGTCACACTATAGTACCACAAGAGATGCAGTCGTCACATCTATATACATCACACAGATAGCAGTCAATTATAGTGCACACAGATAGCTTCAAACACTATAGTACACCACAGATAGCATCATAGCTATAAGTACACAAAGATCAACAGTCATATCTATAGTACACACAGCAGTCACAGCTATATACACCAATAGCATCACATTATAGTACACGCAGATAGCAAGTCACATCTATGAGACACGCAGATAGCATTCATTCAGTAAACACAGATAGCAGTCACATCTATGTACACCAGATAGCATTCCATCTATAGTACAAACGATTAGCATCATATCTATAGTACACACAGATAGCAGCCACTCTAATACACCGAATAGCATCACATCTATAGTACACACAGATAGCAGTAACGTCTATAGTACACACAGATAGCAGTCACATCTATAGTAAACACAGATACCAGTCACAGCTATAGTACACACAGATAGCATTCATATCTATTGTACACACAGATAGCATTCATATCTATAGTACACACAGATAGCATTCATATCTATAGTACACACAGCATAGCAGTAGCATATTATAGTACAACAGATAGCAGTCACATCTATAGTACACCACAGGATTTTTTAGCATTCACATTTACTATAGTACACGCAGATAGCTTCATATCTATAGTACCACAGATAGCAGTCATATCTTATAGTACACACAGATAGCAGTCAATCTATAGTACAAACAGATAGCATTCAATCTATAGCCTACACGCCAGATCCAACAGTACATATCTATAGTACACGACAGATAGCAGTCCACCTGTCGATAGTACACGATAGATAGCAGTCACATCTAGTAGTACACGCAGATAAGCTAGTCACATCTATAGTACACGCAGATAGCATTCACATCTATATACACACAGATAGCATTCACATCTATAGTACACACAGATAGCATTCACATTATAGTACACACAGATACCAGTCACAGCTATAGTGCACACAGATAGCATTCACATCTATAGTACACACAGATAGCAGTCATATCTATAGTACACACAGATAGCAGTCACATCTATAGTACACACAGATACCAGTCACAGCTATAGTGCACACAGATAGATCACATCTATAGGACACGCAGATAGCCGTCACATCTATAGTACACACAGATAGCAGTCACATCTATAGTCACACACAGATAGCATTCACATTATATAGTACACACAGATACCGTTCACAGCTAATGCAACACAGATAGCATCACATCTATAGTACACACAGATAGCAGTCACATCTATTATACACACAGAAGCAGTCACAATTATATACACACAGATTCGCATTTACTATCTATAGTACACACAGATAAACATAATTATCTATAGTACAACACAGAGCACATCTCATAGTACACCAGATAGCATTATACATCTATAGGAACACAGATAGTATCACATCTATAGTACACCAGATAGCACACATCTATAGTACCACACAGATAGCAGTCACATTCTATAGCGCACACAGATAGCAGTCACATTCTTATAGTACACACAGATAGCATCAATCTATGTACACACAATAGCAGTCACATTATATACCCACAAGATAAGCAGTCACATCTATAGACACACAATAGCAGTCACATGCTATAGTACACACAGATGCAGGTTCACATCCTATAGTACACACAGATAGCAGTACATCATAGTACACACAGATAGCAGTCACATCTTATAGTACACCAGATAGCAGTCACATCTATAGTCACACAGATAGCAGTCACATTATAGTACACACAGATAGCATTCAATCTATAGAACACAGATAGCATGTCACATCTATAGTACACACAGATAGCGGCACATCTATAGTCACACAGATACCGTCACACATAGTCACACAGATAGCAGTCACATCTATAGTACACACAGTAGCATTCAATCTATAGTCACACAACAGACACGCTAGCAGTCACAATCTATGTACACACAGATAGCAGTCACATCTATAGTACACACAGTAGCATTCATATCTATAGACACACAGATAGCAGCACATTATAGTACACACAGATAGCCATATCTCTAGTACACACAGATAGCAGTCCCATATAGTATACACACAGATCCAGTCAATCTATAGTACACACAGATAGAGTCATACTATAGTACACACAGATACAGTCACATCTAAGTACACACATCATATAGTACACCAAGTAGCAGTCAATCTATAGACACACAGATAGCAGTCACATCATAGTACACCACAGATAGCAGTCACATCTATGTCACACAGATAGAATTCAATCTATAGTACACACAGATAGCAGTCACATCTATAGTACACACAGATAGCAGTCACATCTATAGTCACCGACAGTATAGTACACCAGTCACATCTATAGGCACACAGATAGCATTCACATCTATAGTCACACAGATAGCAGTACACACGATCACAATCTATAGTCCACACAGATAGCAGTCACATCTATAGACGCAACAGATAGCATTCACATCTATAGCACACACAGATAGCATACATCTATAGTAACACGATAAGACAGTCAACATCTATGTACAACATAGCAGTCACATCTATAGCACACACAGATAGCATTCACATCTATAGTACACACAGATAGCAGTCACATCTATAGTACACACAGATAGCAGTCACATCTATAGTGCACACAGATAGCAGTCACATCTATAGCACACACAGATAGCATTCACATCTATAGTACACCACTGATAGCAAGTCACATCTATAGCGCACAGACACGATAGCAGTCACATCTATAGCAAACACAGATAGCAGTCACATCTATGTCACCAGATAGCAGTCACCAGTTATAGTCCACAGTAACAGTCACATCTATAGTACACACAGATAGCAGTCATCTATAGTACACACAGATAGCAGTCACATCTATGACAACACAGATAACAGTCACATCTATAGTACACACAGATAGACATCATATCTATCGTACACACAGATAGCAGTCACATCTATAGTACACACAGATAGCAGTCACATCTATAGTACACACAGATAGCAGTCACATCTATAGTACACACAGATAGCAGTCACATCTATAGTACACACAGATAGCATTCATATCTATAGTACACACAGATAGCAGTCACATCTATAGTACACACAGATAGCATTCATATCTATAGTACACAAGATAGCAGTCACATCTTATAGTACACACAGATAGCATTCATATCTATAGTACACACAGATACAGCAGTCACATCTATGTAACAAACAGATAGCATTCACATATCTATAGTACACACAGATAGCAGTCACATTTATATAGTACCACACAGATAGCTATCTATCTATAGTACACACAGATAGCAGTACACAGTCTATAGTACACCACAGATAGCAGTCACATCTATAGTACACACAGATAGCATTCATATCTATAGTGCCACCACAGGATAGCAGTCCATCTATAGTAACACAGATAGCAGTCACAATCTATAGTACCACACAGATAGCATTCACCTCTATAGTACACAAATAGCAGTAAGATTATAGTGCACACAGTAGCCAGTCACATCTGATAGTGCACACAGATAGCAGTCAGATCTATAGTGCACAAAGATACAGTCAATCTATAGTCACACAGATAGCCGTCACATCTATAGCTCACAAGATAGCAGTGTACATCTATAGTGCACACAGATAGCAGTCCACATCTTAGTACACACCAGATAGCAGTCAATCTATAGTACACACAGATAAGCATTCAACATCTATAGTACACACAGATAGCAGTCACATCTATAGTACACACAGATAGCATTCATATCTATAGTACACACAGGAAACAGCACATCTATAGTACACACAGATAGCAGTCACATCTATAGTACACACAGATAGCATTCATATCTATAGTAACACAGATAGCAGTCACATCTATAGTACACACAGATAGCAGTCACATCTATAGTACACACAGATAGCATTCATATCTATAGTACACACAGATAACAGTCACATCTATAGTACACACAGATAGCATTCATATCTGTGTACACACAGATAGCAGTCACATCTATAGTACACACAGATAGCATTCATATCTGTAGTACACACAGATAGCAGTCATATCTATAGTACACACAGATAGCAGTCATATCTATAGTACACACAGATAGGCAGTCACATCTATAGTACACACAGATAGCATTCATATCTATAGTACACACAGATACCAGTCACAGCTATAGTACACACAGATAGCAGTCACATCTATAGTACACACAGATAGCATTCATATCTGTAGTACACACAGAGATAGCAGTCACATCTATAGTACACACAGATAGCAGTCACATCTATAGTACACACAGATAGCATTCATATCTGTGTACACACAGATAGCAGTCACATCTATAGTACACACAGATAGCATTCATATCTGTAGTACCACACAGATAGCAGTCACATCTATAGTACACACAGATAGCATTCATATCTGTAGTACACACAGATAGCAGTCATATCTATAGTACACACAGATAGCAGTCATATCTATAGTACACACAGATAGCAGTCACATATAGTACACACAGATAGCAGTCACATCTATAGTAACACACAGATAGCATTCATATCTGTAGTACACACAGATAGCAGTCACATTATAGTACACACAGATAGCATCATACTGTAGTACACACAGATAGCAGTCACATCTATAGTACACACAGATAGCATTCATATCTGTTGTACACACAGATAGCAGTCATATCTATAGTACACCACAGATAGCAGTCACATCTATAGTACACACGATAGCAGTCACATCTATAGTTACACACAGATAGCAGTCACATCTATAGTACACACAGATAGCATTTCATATCTATAGTACACACAGACTACAGCAGGCATATCTATATCACACAAGTAGCAGTCACATCTATAGTACACACAGATAGCAGTCACATCTATAGTTCACAACAGATTAGAGTCATCTAAGATGTTCTACCTTGTGAGTTCCTGGGCTCGGTGCAGTGCGAGTAACTACAGGGCCCAAAAGGAATAAGACGGTCTGTGATAAAATGTTTTTTAAACAGTATCGCGTGTGTGCACACTACCTTTATGTACAGCGTGATCAGATGTTTTAACAAACAGGCCCCAATCTAGCAGGTGGGTCTGGTCCCTGCAGTCTCGCTGCTGGCTACGTGGTCTTCGGACATTGCGTGAACATCGGGTGGAAAGTCGGGAATTGGGGAATGTGTAATTTTTGACAATTTCGCCCCACCAAAATGTCTGTGCCAGACACACTTCCCTCTTCCTCAGGCCGAGTACTAAATAAACACACTAGCACATTAATAAAGCTTATGGAGTTGCAACCTTTTATTTGGAAATAATATAAGTTTGGGATGTAAAACAAGGGTTGACATGAAGGGTTAACTGGACTAACGTGGCTACAGCCATTCCCTATCTAACCTGACACTGCTCTATCTATCCCGCCTAGTCTACTGTAACCCAATTCCTTATATACACTATGATTCCTTCTACTTGTAAGTCACAGCGTCAGCACTACGGAGGGCGAGAGATTCTCCATATATAAACATAATCCATTAATCCACATATGCTTGAATAGGAACAGCTGGCATTGCAATCACAAGGGAAGATTCACAGAACATTTTTGCTTTCCATCAGTTGTAAGTGGACACAAGCCCAAAAATAACCAGACCTCCAAAAACGGGGATATAAAAAAAAAGACTGCTCGTCGAGAAAGCTGAGGCCAAACTACAAGACACTCTTTTGTGCGCGTTATTGCACCATTGCTGAACGGACGCGCCAGCGCAATCGCTTTGGAAATCGCAGGAATGGTTCGCTTCCCGCGATTTACATGTTAGCGAAATCGCGTGCGCAAAACACGCAAAAAAACGCACTAGTTTGGCCTAGCCCTTACTGTCATGGCTGAACCAGAATGCAAAGCGGGCACCGCCGAGTTCAAACCAATCAGCTATGAGCAGACGTCTGATGGTTACTGTGATATAAAACATGTAATTTGTAGGAAAACGCGTTGATCTATAAAAGAACGTCGAGCATTACATAGTGGTAAGATAGATAGAGAAAAATATAAATAAGACTTGATGGAAAGGGCTTATTTTATCAACCGGTAATGCTCCGATCGCGCTATAACCTACCGGAAAAAACATGATAATTCATATGTGTGTACCGCTTTATGTGAGTTTTTTCTATGCGTTACTGTGCGTTTTTTTAACAAAAATAGTAATTGTGGGAACATCGTACACAGAGTGATAAGTGTATCACGCAAATTATCCACAATCCCTCTGAGTTCCAGGGTGGTCTGGTGGTAAGCAAACTGCGTTATCACATAACGGTTAATCACGTTACAATGCGTTATCACGTACACTGGGGTATCACGACACTGGGTTATCACGTACACGGGTTATCACGTTACACTGCGTTATCACGTTCACTGCATTATCATGTACACTGCGTTATCAAGTACACTGCGTTTTAACCATAAACACGGGCATAGTGTGAACAAGCCCTAAAAATAAGGTTACAGGTATGGTGCCTGTGCTTTTTTTAATATATATTTATCTATTCCTTTCTATGAGCAACAAAGTCAACAGAAAGCTGTCAGAATAAAACAACAAAAATTAGCATCAAAATGTAATTTTATCATTTATAGATCATTTTTATATCCATTTTTATTATACCCTATCTGCCATTCACAGATTTCTAAAAGCTTTCTAAAGGCTGTAATGTACACTGAAATATTCTGGAGCCTCCCGTGCATTTACAAGCTCTTACAAGCTTGCACGTGTGCAGAGGATTTTGCAGGGAGGAGTCCAATCAAACATTAGCCATGACATCATTTAACACAACCAGGACATCACTTAACGCAGCAGTAGGGGGAGGATAACATTCAGGATACCCAGTGTACAGTACAGCCCTCTGTGAAAGGACTGGTTCTATAAAGGTGGGGTCCACCTTTAACTATATCAGGGATGGACAGGCAGAAAGACGGTCGGTAGATAAATGTATGTTATAATTGTATTATTGCCGAATATCCATTCTGCGGATTTTATCTGGTGTATCTTGGCGGCTTTATCTGGTGTATATAAATACACCTTACCGTACTAAGATTGGTTACTGTTATAAGATGCTTCCACCAATAGAAAATAAGGATAAGTAAAGCCTTTGTATATGGTCCAATACACAGCAATAAATGATTCCATGTTTTGTAACAATGTTTCAACTTAATCACCAAATCAGATCGGACCCCATAGGTTCCATTATTAGTATTGGCCATTCATTGTCAATAATAAACAGGTATTAGTCATACTAACAGATAAATATACGTCACTGTCCAAAACCTTACTGCACAGACAGAACACAACTAGACTATGTGACATTATCTGTCATCCCCAAACCCCACAATGATTAAACAATCCGTTTACCTGGTCCCATTACCTGGTGCAGGAAACAGCAGCACCAAACCATTAGGACCAATCTTGGAAACCCAATGTAATGTCCCCGAAATGTAGAGTTAAAAGCAGCATCAGGCTATAATGTTCCAGCCACAGAACCTTACGGTTTCTTAACTGTTTGAGAATAAAAACCCATCCCTAAAACCAAAGGCAGGAAACGAGAATCTTTTTTTTTTTAGCTGTCACAAACCTGAAATCAAGATGTACCATCTCCACTGCCTCCGTCTACACTGATAACAGCCAATGGGGTCTATACCGACACATTAGGGACAGGAATGGGGGGGTGGGGTACCAGTGATGTTCAGTTTTATCACAGGCTGGGTAACCAGATGGGGATTTTATTGGCAATGTAATGAATGAGCAGGTAGTCAACAGAGACAGAAACCTGCCGAATTTAAAGAGCTGATCAAAAGGTTAAAGGCCACAGAACTCCCCAAATGGTCAAGTCCTTTCCTTCCATCTCAGAAGCAGTGGGTTCATATAATCTGTGGAGTACGGTAGACAATTCCCACAGCCAATCATATTGTACCTGTAGAATAATTGGACCATGGAGGGGATATTAGAAAAGTTGAAGGTATTTTTCCTTTTGTTATAGTAAAATGAGGCTAATGTCCAACCATAATCACAGACCTCCCTCTTCTACCCCATATACCCTGGATTGACTAGTAATAGCCTTATATTTACCAAGGGGTGCATTGTTTTCTAGAAGTAGGCCCTTATGCGTCTAGAAGAAGAACACCATTTAGTACATGTAGACACGGACACATACCTGTAACCGTGTTATATAATTCACACATAGGACCACTGACAATTACAGACATGATTTCCCATGGGTTATTTCCAGGCAAGGGAGGAAGCTGCATCGTTACACAATTAACTCCTGCCTCAAGGGCCACTTCCTGAACCAATACAAAGGGAATTTCCTCCTGTTACAAAAAAACCCACGTAAAGTTACTGCATGTGGGACACGGGGACATTTAATCAAATCATAATCAGTTCAGAGCAGAGAATGGGGGATATCCAGCCTTCCCATATGGTGTGATATAACAGTTCAAAATGGCTGCCAAAAACGTCTGTTTTGGGCTTGGTTGCATACTACTATAAATTTGGTTCTAATATTCAGTTCTAATGTTGGACTCTGGTTCTGGTCTCAATGCCACACCAGTTTAATATTGTCCTCCATTTGGGAAACAGAACATTGCTGACTACAAGTTTAATCAATGCCAAAGGTCCCGTCAATCAATTGGCTCCGCCGCGTCTTGGCAGCTGTGGGCTGTCTAATAAGAAACAAACTATAAGGAAATACAACTCTACAAATACAATAGCGGTGGTGACGAGCCTGGCCTAATGAATTGGATGAGCAGGAAACAGAGATTTCTTGGTGAAGACAGACAACTGGATGGAAAATAAAAGGGATTGGTCAGGCAGATTGAACGGTTAACAGGTTGTAAAAGTGGCTAATGATTGCAAAAGGATGAAAAATACCTTCCTCTTGGGCTTGATGTTTAAAAACTGCAGCGCATTCATTGGCTGGCTGTGCTGATGATGTTCATAACATCTGTATAGAATTTAGCAAAGTATGTGAGATAGGGCAACAGAGCAAATGAGACCCCTTATGGAATTCTGATGGACTTTGTCACATGAGTCACTTTAAAAGCTCTTATGGTATTGTGTTCTACATCATAAGTCAGATAAAGACCCAAATATAGTGAAGTTCTGATGGGATGTAACCATAGGAACCGAACAGCAGAAAGAAAGGACAAAAATCCAGTCATATTAGGAACAGACACCTGACAGGATCACAGGCTAAATTACTAACTACAATATATTAATTATAATTACTTATAACATAGACTACATGGAATATCAATTATGTTTCTATTTATCCATCAACTTTGTACAAATCTTTACCTACAGTAACGTCCTTGGAATCATAAATCTAACGTTTATGGTAGTAGCAAGGTTAATTTAACCCTTTTAAACTATCAGGAGGGTCCGAATAATTTATGGTAGCGAAGGTTAATTAACCCTTTAAACTATCAGTGTGGGTCCGTAATCTACATTTTATGGAACGATGGTTAATTTAACCCTTTATAACTATCAGTGAGGTCCGTAATCTACATTTATGGTAACGATTGTTAAATTTAACATTTAAACTATCAGTGAATGGTCCGTAATCACATTTATGGTAACGATTGTTAATTTAACCCTTTATAACTATAGTGACGGTCCGTAATCTACATTTGGTAACGATTGTTAATTTAACCCTTTATAACTATCAGTGACGTCCGTAATCTACATGTATGGTAACGATTGTTAATTAAACCCTTTTATAACTATCAGTGACGGTCCGTAATCTACATTTATGGTAAGATGGTTAATTTAACCCTTTATAAACTATCAGTGACGGTCCGTTCCGTAATTACCATTATGGTAACGATGGTTAATTTAACCCTTTATAACTATCAGTGACGGTTTCCGTAATGTATAATTTATAGTACGATGTGTTAATTTAACCCTTTATAACTATCAGTGACTGCCGTAATCTACATTTATGGTAACGATTGTTAATTAACCCTTTATAACTATCAGTGATGGGACGTAATATACATTTATGGTAACATGTTAATTTAACCCTTTATAACTATCAGTGATGCGTCCGTAATCTACATTTATGGTAACGATTGTATTTAACCCTTTATAAACTATCAGTTGACGGTCCGTAATCTACCATTTGATAGGTAACGATGGTAATTTAACCCTTTGATAAACTATCAGTGACGGTTCCTAATCTACATTTATGTAACGATGGTTAATTAACCCTTTATAACTCAGTGACGGTCCGTAATTACATTTATGTAACGATTGTTAATTTAACCTTATAACTATAGTGATGGTCCGTATCTACATTTATGGTAACGATTGTAATTTAACCCTTTATAACTATCAGTGAGGTCCGTAAATCTACATTTAGTAGGAACCTTGTTAATATTAACCCTTTATAACTATCAGTGATGTCCGTAATCTACATTTATGGAACGATGTTATTTAACCCTTTATAACATCAGGAGGTCCGTATTACATTATGGTACGAGGTTAAGTTTAACCTATAAACTATCAGTGATGGTCCGTAATGTACATTATGGTAATGATGTTAATTTAACCCTTTATAACTATCAGTGACGGTCCGTAATGTACTTTAGGTAACGATTGGTTAATTTAACCTTTATAAACTATCAGTGATGGTCCGTAATGTACATTTAAGGTAACGATGGTTAATTTAACCCCTTATCAACTATCAGTGACGGTCTTATAATCACATTTATGGTAACGATGTTAATTAACCCTTTATAACTATCAGTGATGGTCCGTTAATCTACAATTAAGGGTAACATTGGTTAAATTTAACCCTTTATAATATCAGTGACGGTCCGTAATCTACATTTATGGTAACAATTGTTAATTTAACCCTTATAACTATCAGGGATGGTCCGAATCTACATTTATGGTAACAATTGTTAATTTTAACCCTTTATAACTATCAGTGACGGTCCGTAATCACATTTATGGTAACAATTGTTTAATTTAACCCTTTATAATATCAGTGCGGTCCGTATCTACATTATGTATAAAGGGTTAAATTAACAATTGTTACCGTAAATGTACATTACGGACTGTCACTGATAGTTATAAAGGGTTAAATTAACAATTGTTACCGTAAATGTACATTACGGACCGTCACTGATAGTTATAAAGGGTTAAATTAACAATTGTTACCATAAATGTACATTACGGACCGTCACTGATAGTTATAAAGGGTTAAATTAACCATTTTTACTATAAATGTAGATTACGGACCGTTACTGATAGTTATAAAGGGTTAAATTAACAACCGTTACCGTAAATGTAGATTACGGACCGTCACTGATAGTTATAAAG
Organism: Hymenochirus boettgeri; assembly: GCA_019447015.1. Taxonomy (NCBI): domain Eukaryota; kingdom Metazoa; phylum Chordata; class Amphibia; order Anura; family Pipidae; genus Hymenochirus; species Hymenochirus boettgeri. The sequence goes on from JAACNH010000070.1 coordinate 144,451, forward strand.
GGTTAAATTAACAATTGTTACCGTAAATGTACATTACGGACCGTCACTGATAGTTATAAAGGGTTAAATTAACCACCGTTACCATAAATGAGATTACGGACCGTCACTGATAGTTTATAAAGGTTAAATTAACCATCGTTACCATAATGTAATGTACGGACCATCACTGATATTTATAAATGGGTTTATATTAACAATCATTACCATAATTAGATTACGGACTGTCACTGATAGTTATAAAGGGTTAAATTAACCATCGTTACCTTAAATGTAGATTACGGACCTCACTGATAGTTATAAAAGGGTTAAATTAACCATCTTTACCTTAAATGTAATTACGGACCGTCACTGATAGTTATAAAGGGTTAAATTAACAATCTTACCATAATGTAGATTACGGACCATCACTGATAGTTATAAAGGGTTAAATTAACCATTCTACCATAAATGTAGATTACGGACCGTCCACTGATAGTTAAAAGGGTTAAATTACAATCGTTACCATAAATGTGATACGGACATCACTGATAGTTATAAGGGTTAAATTACAATCGTTACCATAATGTAGATTACGGACCATCACTGATAGTTATAAAGGGTTAAATTACAATCGTTACCATAAATGTAATTACGGACCATCACTGATAGTTATAAAGGGTTAAATTAACAATCGTTACTATAAATGGTACATTACGGACCGTCCACTGATAGTTATAAGGGTTAAATTAACCATCGTTACCATAAATGTACATTACGGACCGTCACTGATAGTTATAAAGGGTTAAATTAACAATTGTTACCATAAATGTACATTACGGACCGTCACTGATAGTTATAAAGGGTTAAATTAACAATTGTTACCATAAATGTACATTACGGACCGTCACTGATAGTTATAAAGGGTTAAATTAACCATCATTACTATAAATGTAGATTAAGGACCATCACTGATAGTTATAAAGGGTTAAATTAACAATTGTTACCGTAAATGTACATTACGGACTGTCACTGATAGTTATAAAGGGTTAAATTAACAATTGTTACCGTAAATGTACATTACGGACCGTCACTGATAGTTATAAAGGGTTAAATTAACCATCGTTAACCATAAAGGTAGATTACGGACCGTCAACTGATAGTTTATAAGGGTTTCTCAATTAACCATCGTTACCATCAAATGAGAGATTCGGGGGACCGTAACTCTAGTTATAAGGGTTAAATTAACAATCGGTTACCATACAGTAGATTACGGACCGTCCATGATAGTTATAAAGGGTTATAAATTACAATCGTTACCATTAACTGGAGATTACGGACCGTCAATGATAGTTATAAAGGGGTTTTTATTAATTAAACAACGTTACCCATTGAAAGGTGGAGTACGGACATTCACCTGATAGTTTCACGGGTTTTTGGAATTAACAACTCGTTCCCATCAAATGTAGAGTACGGGACCATCATGATAGTTATAAAGGGTTAAATTAACAATCGTTACCATAAATGTAGATTACGGACCATCACTGATAGTTATAAAGGGTTAAATTAACCTTCGCTACCATAAATGTAGATTACGGACCCTCCCTGATAGTTATAAAGGGTTAAATTAACCTTCGCTACCATAAACGTAGATTTATGATTCCAAGGACGTTACTGTAGGTAAAGATTTGTACAAAGTTGATGGATAAATAGAAACATAGATTGATATTCCATGTAGTCTATGTTTATAAGTATATTATATTTAATATATTGTAGTTAGTAATTTAGCCTGTGATCCTGTCAGGTGTCTGTTCCCTAATATGACTGGATTTTATGTCCTTTCTTTCTGCTGTTCGGTTCCTATGGTTACATCCCATCAGAACTTCACTATATTTGGGTCTTTAATCTGACTTATGATGTAGAACACAATACCATGAAGAGCTGTTAAAGTGACGTCATGTGACAAAGTCCATCAGAATTCCATTAAGGGGTCTCATTTGCTCTGTGCCCTATCTCACATACTTTGCTAAATTCTATACAGATGTTATGACATCATCGCAACGCCCAGCCAATGATGCGCTGCAGTTTTTAAACATCAAAGCCCAAGAGGAAGGTATTTTCATCCTTTGCAATCATTAGCACTTTTACAACCTGTTAACCGTTCAATCTGCTGACCAATCCCTTTTATTTCCAGCCAGTTGTCTGTCTTCAGCCAAGAAATCTCTGTTTCCTGCTCATCCAATTCATTAGGCCCTCGTCACCACCGCTATTGTATTGTAGAGTTGTATTTCCTTTATAGTTTGTTTCTTATTAGACAGCCCACAGCTGCCAGAGACGCGGCCGGAGCCAAATTGATTGACGGGACCTGTTGGCATTGATTAAACTTGGTAGTCAGCAATGTTCTGTTCCCAAAATGGGAGGACAATATTAAAAACTGGGTTGGCATTGAGACCAGAACCAGAAGTCCAACATTAGAACTGAATATTAGACCAAATTTATAGTAGTATGCAACCAAGCCAAAAACAGACGTTTTGGCAGCCATTTTGAACTGTATATCAACACCATATGGGAAGGCTGGATATCCCCCATTCTCTGCTCTGAAACTGATTATGATTTGATTAAATGTCCCCGTGTCCCACATGCAGTAACTTTACGTGGGTTATTTTGTAACAGGAGGAAATGTCCCTTTGTATTGGGTTCAGGAAGTGGCCCTTGAGGCAGGAAGTTAATTGTGTAACGGATGCAGCTTCCTCCCTGGCCTGGAAATAACCCATGGGAAATCATGTCTGTAATTGTCAGTGGTCCTATGTGTGAATTATATAACACGGTGTTACAGGTATGTGTCCGTGTCTACATGAACTAAATCTGGTTTCTTCTTTAAGACGCATAAGGGCCTACTTCTATAGAAAACAATGCACCCCTTGTGTAAATTATAAGGCTATTACTAGTCATCCAGGAGGTATATGGGGTAGAAGAGGAGGTCATGTGATTATGGTTGGACATTAGCCTCATTTTACTATAACAAGAGGAAAAATACCTTCAACTTTCTAATATCCCCTCCATGGTCCAATTATTCTACAGGTACAATATGATTGGCTGTGGGAATTGTCTACCGTACTCCACAGATTATAGGATACCCACTGCTTCTGAGATGGAAGGAAAGGACTTGACCATTTGGGGAGTTCTGTGGCCTTTAACCTTTTGATCAGCTCTTTAAATTCGGCAGGTTTCTGTCTCTGTTGACTACCTGCTCATTCATTACATTGCCAATAAAATCCCCATCTGGTTACCCAGCCTGTGATAATAACTGAACATCACTGGTACCCCCATTCCTGTCCCTAATGTGTCGGTATAGACCCCATTGGCTGTTATCAGTGTAGACGGGAGGCAGTGGAGATGGTACATCTTGATTTCAGGTTTGTGACAGCTAAAAAAAAAAAGATTCTCGTTTCCTGCCTTTGGTTTTAGGGAGGGGTTTTTATTCTCAACAGTTAAAGGAAACCGTAAGGTTCTGTGGCTGGAACATTATAGCCTGATGCTGCTTTTAACTCTACATTTCGGGGACACTTTTTACATACATTGGGTTTCCAAGATTGGTCCTAATGGTTTGGTGCTGCTGTTTCCTGCACCAGGTAAGTGGGACCAGGTAAACGGATTGTTTAATCATTGTGGGTTTGGGGATGACAGATAATGTCACATAGTCTAGTTGTGTTCTGTCTGTGCAGTAAGGTTTTGGACAGTGACGTATAATTTATCTGTTAGTATGACTAATACCTGTTTATATTGACAATGAATGGCCAATACTAATAATGGAACCTATGGGGTCCGATCTGATTTGGTGATTTAAGTTGAAACATTGTTACAAAACATGGAATCATTTATTGCTGTGTATTGGACCATATACAAAGGCTTTACATTATCCTTATTTTCTATTGGTGGAAGCATCTTATAACAGTAACCAATCTTAGTACGGTAAGGTGTATTTATATACACCAGATAAAGCCGCCAGATACACCAGATAAATCCGCAGAATGGATATTACGGCAATAAATACAATTATAACAATACATTTATCTACCGACCGTCTTTCTGCCTGTCCATCCCTGATATAGTTAAAGGTGGACCCCACCTTTATAGAACCAGTCCTTTCACAGAGGGCTGTACTGTACACTGGAGTATCCTGAATGTTATCCTCCCCCCTACTGCTGCGTTAAGTGATGTCATGGTTGTGTTAAATGATGTCATGGCTAATGTTTGATTGGACTTCCCTGCAAAATGCCTCTGCACACGTGCAAGCTTGTAAAGAGCTTGTAAATGCACGGGGAGGCATCCAGAATATTTCAGTGTACATTACAGCCTTTAGAAAGCTTTTAGAAATCTGTGAATGGCAGATAGGGGTATAAATAAAAAGTGGAGATATAAAAATGATCTAATAAATGATAAAATTACATTTTGATGCTAATTTTTGTTTTATATTCTGACAGCTTTCTGTTGACTTTGTTGCTCAATAGAAGGAATAGATAAATATAATATTAAAAAAAGCAAGAGGCACCATACCTGTAACCTTATTTTTAGGGCTTGTTCACACTATGCCCGTGTTTAATGGTTAAAACGCAGTGTACGTGATAACGCAGTGTACATGATAATGCAGTGAACGTGATAACGCAGTGTACGTGATAACCCAGTGTACGTGATAACCCAGTGTACGTGATAACCCAGTGTACGTGATAACGCAGTGTACGTGATAACGCAGTGTATGTGATAACGCAGTGTTGCTTTACCACCAGACACCCATGGAACTCAGAGGGATTGTGGATAAATTTGCGTGATAACACTTATCACTCTGTGTACGATGTTCCCACAATTACTATTTTTTGTTTAAAAAAAACGCACAGTAACGCATAGAAAAAACTCACATAAAGGCGTACACACATATGAATTATCATGTGTTTTCCGGTAGGTTATAGCGCGATCGGAGCATTACCGGTTGATAAAATAAGCCCCTTTCCCATCAAGTCTTATTTATATTTTTCTCTATCTATCTTACCACTATGTAATGCTCAGACGTTCTTTTATAGATCAACGCGTTTTCCTACAAATTACATGTTTTATATCACAGTAACCAATCAGACGTCTGCTCATAGCTGATTGGTTTGAACTCGGCGGTGCCGCTTTGCATTCTGGTTCAGCCATGACAGTAAGGGCTAGGCCAAACTAGTGCGTTTTTTGCGTGTTTGCGCACGCGATTTCGCTAACATGTAAATCGCGGGAATGCGAACATTCCTGCGATTTCCAAAGCGATTGCGCTGGCGCGTCCGTTCAAGCAATGGTGCAATAACGCGCACAAAAGAGTGTCTTGTAGTTTGGCCTCAGCTTTCTCGACGAGCAGTCTGTTTTTTTATCCCGTTTTTGGAGGTCTGGTTAGATTTTTGGGCTTGTGTCCACTTTACACTGATGGGAAAAGCAGAAAATGTTCTGTGAATCTTCCCTTGTGATTGCAATGCCAGCTGTTCCTATTCAAAGCAATGTGTGGATTAATGGATTATTGTTTATATGGAGAATCTCTGCCCTCCGTAGTGCTGACGCTGTGACTTACAAGTAGAAGGAATCATAGTGTATATAAGGAATTGGGTTACAGTAGACTAGGCGGGATAGATAGAGCAGTGTCAGGTTAGATAGGGAATGGCTGTAGCCACGTTAGTCCAGTTAACCCTTCATGTCAACCCTTGTTTTACATCCCAAACTTAATATTATTTCCAAATAAAAGGTTGCAACTCCATAAGCTTTATTAATGTGCTAGTGTGTTATTTAGTACTCGGCCTGAGGAAGAGGGAAGTGTGTCTGGCACAGACATTTTGGGGCGAAATTGTCAAAAAATTACACATTCCCCAATTTCCCGACTTTCCACCCGATGTTCACGCAATGTCCGAAGAACCACGTAGCCAGCAGCGAGACTGCAGGGGACCAGACCCACCTGCTAGATTGGGGGCTGTTGTTAAACATCTGATCACGCGTGTACAATAAAGGTATGTGTGCACACACGCGATCAGCTGTTTAAAAACAGTTTATCACGACCGTCTTATTCCTGTTGTGGGCCCTGTAGTTACGTCACTGCACCGAGCCCAGGAACGTCACAAGGTAAGAACTATACTATAGATGTGACTGCTATCTGTGTGTACTATAGATGTGACTGCTATCTGTGTGTACTATAGATGTGACTGCTATCTGTGTGTACTATAGATGTGACTGGTATCTGTGTGTACTATAGCGGTGACTGGTATCTGTGTGTACTATAGCGGTGACTGGTATCTGTGTGTACTTTGTGGATCTTAAGTTATAGGCTTGTAAAATTACAGTTCCTGGTTTGTCCTGTCTGTCTGAGTCTCGGTGAATTTACGTGACCATTCCCATTCTCTGTCCTTTCTTCTACCTACAGACCCCTTAGGGAAAGTTTTCTTTTCAGGCTTGTGTCTAACTTTAAAAATGATTTAGAAGTTAAGGGCGGGGCTTATGATGTAGCTGATGACGCTCTGTCCCAGCAGTGGGCATGCTCCAAATTTAAACTTGGAGGCAGACCCCAAATGCTGGTGATGTCACAGCTTAGAGTACTAGCAGGGAACACCACCATTTACACTGCTGTAACTTTGGATAGGCAGCAGCTAGAAGCATGATCTTGGAGTAATTTTAAAGGTAGGAGTGTATCTTTTTTAATAAAGGCCACTTGTATGGAGAGCACAGTTCCCTTTTGAAGGTTCTGTGAATGTCCATACAAATTGGGTAAGGGGTGGCATCCAGAAAAGTTAAGGTGCTGAAAAGGTTAATACTTCCTGCTTGAGTAATGTCACCTTCACCCCCTGCTCGTCCCCTGTCTCTGGGATTTGAGCATGCTTACTGAAAACTTAACACAGGGAATGAAAGCTACTCCCTGCACTGACAATTACTGCAAGGTGGACTGTAAAGCTTAATAGCACCATAACTTCTAACAGGTTGCAGTTAGATATTTGGTCCGGGGTTCATTTTCATGGTAAGGTGCAGGATTTTATTTAACCCTGCCCTGCAGTTACTGGGCAGTGGTGTAACAATAACCCCCACAGTGGAAGGGGGTTAAGAGGGGCCATAGTCTCCATGCCAGTACATTTACTAACATACGCTTGATAAACTGTTTTTAAAAAGCTGATCATGGTAACTTGCGTGCAGCAGGAAAGAGTTGGAAGTCTTAACAGGGGCCGAGCCATGGAACTAGCAGGGGGGCCCAGGCACCTCCAGTTTTGCTCCTGGTTGGGGGAACCTAGAAACAAGGAAGCATTTTAAGGAAACTAGGAAGCATTTTTTTTTCAAAGTCATCAAAAGTGCAGATACTCACAGGTCTAGTGAGGCCTCATTATGAACCCACAAGCTTGTTATGCGTCCTTGATAATACAGAAACTAAAGTAGTTTTAAATAAGTCCAATAAGCAATTTGATGGATTGATAACAGTTACTTGCGTCCCCTTTAATTTTGCCTTCTAATCTAAGTCCTGACCATCTGTGCTATTAAATGTAAATAATTACTATGTTGCTTGTTTTTATTGGGGGGGGGGCGTCATTCTCTAACGTAATTGCACTGACCGTGATTATTATGGGCAACACAGCTGTGCCAATTGGTGGAGGACGAGTTCGGGGACATATTCAAGTCCATTAAAAATTCTTTTGTGTTAAATTGAATGATGTTAAAATTGTTGGAATATCAATGGGCGACCAATGAATGAAAATGATGATTATCATTATTCCGAAGAGTAACGTAATAAAATGGTCTGTCCGCGCGGAGAATGGGATTTAGGATTTGTCTGTGAATAACTGATGAGATTTCAAGGATAAGCGCGACTGTTTGTGGCTTTATATAGAAATCACGTGGCGCAGAATGGTTACGTGTTTACGTTCACACTAGAGGCGTTTTATAGCATTTTGTGCGTTTTCTTTTTATAAACGCACGAAATGGGTGAATTGGGTGAATTGGGGGATGTCCAACATGTACATTTAAACTACATCTCCCAGAATTCCTTGGAAGTCCAAACTTGAGAAGAAAGTATCAAATATGTTACTAGAACAACACTGATGTTCTAAGGACCCTCTGTAACATTGATGGTGGCCCCACATCTGGGGGGCCAGATAAGACACACGTGATGGTATTACCGTTGTATTATAGGAGTTGCCATTCATTTGGTATCTAGTTATATGATAGAGACTGGAATTAGTTATGGCTGGGTGACCATTATAATGGATTTCTGGCTTGTGTTGGGAGATGTTGGGAGACTTTCCAGGTCCACTCTATGGTATTCCTGCCGTGTGTCCAGAGCAGTAGTTTAGCTTTTGATCCTGAGGACAACTCTATGATACTCCTTGTATAACTCCAGTAAGAATAACCTGTGGCCTTTCCCTAGTAGAGCTCTTGTTATGGTGGGAGGACTGGACACCATAGAGTGTTGACTTCACATGCGGATAATAAGATCTCCTGGGTAGAATCTCCTAATACATTTCTATTACTCCTCTCATCGTGCTAGAATAAAGTTATCATGTCAGATAAGTCTCTGGCCAGAAGCAATAGAAAAGCTTTAACGTGATTGGCTGCTTGTTAGTTCATTTTGCTGAACGTATCACTGGACTGGACAATCTGTAGATATTTCATACATACATGGCATTCAGGTCTTTCTACATTTTGTTATTTGCATTATAAATACTCCGAAAGGCCGTGCTGCCCCTGGCGTTGGCTGACGTCTGTTGTGTGTCCAACATGGTGACGTTATTTTTCCCCCGTGATTAACTGGTCACATGATCTGGAATGCAGCCAATAAGCCGCCTCTTTGTATACGACCTTGGGCCAAGTACATTGATGTAGCGGTAGAATGGGGGTTTCCCCTGCGTTACGGATTGTTATGGGGTGTTCAACCTGTATTGATTAGATGTGCAACCAGGTTACCCTGCAACCTTATATGTTCTCATGATTAATGCATGGGGCATGTATGTGTACAGGGCCACAAGCAGTTAAATCTGCACATGTTTATTGCTGCGACATGTTCAATGCTTGAAAAAGAACACGCTGATGTTCGAAAATAAACGTGTGCAGATTGAACTGCTTGGGTGCCCTCTTCCTTTCTCATTGTATATTATATAAGTATAATATCTCTGGCTGTACATTATACATTGTATATTATATAAGTATAATAGCTCTAGATGTACATTATACATTGTATATTATATAAGTATAATATCTCTGGCTGTACATTAGCATTGTATTATATAGTATAATAGCTCTGGCTGTACATTATACATTGTATATTATATGAGTAAATATCTCTGGCTGTACATTACATTGTATATATTAATTATAATAGCTCTAGATGTACATTATACATTGTATATTTATAAGTTAATATCTCTGCTGTACATTATACATTGTACATTATATAAGTATAATATCTCTGGCTGTACATTATACATGTATTTATATATAATATCCTGGCTGTACATTATACAGTACTTATATGTAATATTCCTGGCTGACATATACATTGTATATTATATAAGTATAATATCTCTGGCTGTACATTATACATGTATATTTATATAAGTATAATATCTTTGGCTGTACATTATACATTGTATATTATATAAGTATAATATCTCTGGCTGTACATTATACATTGTACATTATATAGTATAATATCTCTGGCTGTACATTATACATTGTATATTTATAAAGTAATATCTCTGGCGTACATTATACATTGTACATTATATAAGTATATATATCTTCTGGCTGTACATTATACATTGTACATATATAAGTAATATCTCTGGCTGTACATTATACATTTGTATATTATATAAGTTATAATCTCTCTGGCTGTACATTATACATTGTACATTATATAAGTATAATATCTCTGGCTGTACTATACATTGTACATTATATGTATATTCTCTGGCTTACTTACTTGTATTATTAAGTATAATATCTCTGGCTGTACATTATACATTGTATATTATATAAGTATAATATCTCTGGCTGTACATTATACATTGTATACATTATATAAGTATAATATCTCTGGCTGTACATTATACATTGTACATTTATATAAGTTATATCTCTGGCTGTACATTATACATTGTACATTATATAAGTATAATATCTCTGGCTGTACATTATACATTGTATATTATATAAGTATAATATCTCTGGCTGTACATTATACATTGTACATTATATAAGTATAATATCTCTGGCTGTACATTATACATTGTACATTAATAGTATAATATCTCTGGCTGTACATTATACATTGTACATTATATATAATAATATCTCTGGCTGTACATTATACATTGTAACATTATATAAGTATAATATCTCTCTGGCTGTACATTATCCATTGTATATTATATAAGTATAATATCTCGGCTGTACTTATACATTGTACATTATAAATAATTCTCTGGCTGACATTATACATTGTATATATATATAATATCTCTGGCTGTACATTATAACTTGTACATTATATAAGTATAATATCTCGGCTGTACATTATACATTGTACATTATATAAGTATAATATCCTGCGTGTACATTATACATTGTACATTATATAAGTATAATATCTCTGGCTGTACATTATACATTGTATATTATATAAGTATAATATCTCTGGCTGTACATTATACATTGTACATTATATAAGTATAATATCTCTGGCTGTACATTATACATTGTACATTATATAAGTATAATATCTCTGGCTGTACATTATACATTGTACATTATATAGTATAATATCTCTGGCTGTACATTATACATTGTACATTATATAAGTATAATATCTCTGGCTGTACATTATACATTGTACATTATATAAGTATAATATCTCTGGCTGTACATTATATCCACATTTGGATACTTTAAGGGGCGATTCCACACGGCACCGTTTTAACGTGTAATCCGACCGTGTGTTTAAAAGAATACACTAGTGTTGGCACATAGTTCTGCCCACACTAGGTGCGTTTCCCTGCGTTGCGCATGATCAGCATTGTTTTGTTTGCGTGTGCGTTTCCGGTGCGCTTCTACGCGATGTAGTGTGGCTTCTGCTTTAGTATCCCTGTGCTAAGGGACTTGCAGGGCTCTGTAGTGAAAGATTTACTGACTTGGTACAGGTGTAGCTTTGGTTTGGAATTACTTAGAAACAAGTCTAAGCTTCTTCTTTAACTACATTTCCCAGCATTCCCTGACAGCACTTATCCATATGCACATATTCTTCTAGAACAGTCTTTAATTATGTTTGTGATGTTTTCCCTCCGATTACATCATTTCTCTTCTTATTACCTGTGCGGTTAATGATGTCACATCCCCTCCGGTATAATAAAGGGAGTAGACCAGGTAGACTTGATTTAATGTATCGCTGTCACGACAAGGTGGAACTGGTCCATCAATCCCAAGATGGCCAACAGAAATATGTCAGTTTTTACAGCAAGAAATCGTAAACTCTTGTGAAATTTTGTGGCTTCAGGTCAGACCTGAAGCTTTTGTTTTAACATTCAGGTTGGTGTTGCCACATGTATTACAACGGTGTGTCAGTCCATAATCAACACCCCCTCTGTCTCCCCCCTCATGTCTCTGTCTCTTTAACAAACGCCAGGCCACTAGCAATCGTTTTATTCTTGGCTTCTAGAAACATCTGTAGCCAGGTCACATGACTGACCTGCATGGCTTTCGGCAATTGGAATAAGTGGTATATTCCAACACACCACAAATATACACACAATATACACACGCACACCTAAGGATGTCATTCTTCTGGTGCAAGGTAAGTAAATTCTTTTCCCAGCGGACAGACATGCTCACTGAGGGCCTGATTAGATACTTTGGGGCTATTTATAAAGGAACAAAATCACCAAAATTACCAACCGCCACACATCGCGGCCGCGAAAAATCGCCATATTTATAACGGCGAGCGCCATTCCAGCGATATGTATCGCGGCCGCGATGTGTTGCGGTAATTTTAAGCCCCTCCCGGCAGCTTCTCCCAACCCGTTCCCCCTCGGGCAATCTCGGAAAGGAGGCTAGGAGGGGGCTGCCGGGAAGGGCCGCAGCAGGTGGTCGCGACCACCCGCCGCGCACCCCCTCCCCAGCAACCCCTCCAAGCCCCCGCCCCGGCCGCTCCCGGGAGGGGAAGGGAGGGAGCCCTGGGAGGGGTGGAGGCTCCCTCCAGCGGGGCCCTGAGAAGGGCCTTTTGGGACTTAAGGGGGTCCCGCAGCTCAACCAGGACCTCCCTCCCCGGCCCTTGTAAGGGCCTTTGCGGCACTTACAAGTGCCCTTGGCGGGGGTCCCGCAGCTCGAACCGGGACCCCCAGTGTGCGGCTCTTAAAAGAGCCCTTGGGGCGGCATCTTCTTTCTTCCCAGTCCGGCGACACCAGCTCCGCCGAGGCCGCCGACCCCCGAGAGGTACCCCTGCGGGAGCCGGCGACCTCAACGAGGCCGTGTTGCCGGCGTCTTGATCCGACGCGATTCTTCGGACTGGCGACACCAACCCCACTCAGGTCGCCGATGCCAGGCAGACTCACTGCGGCCGCCAGTGAGCCCGCTGGCACCCCGGCCTCAGCGAGCCGATGTTGCCAGCCGCTTCTTTCTTCAGCCATCTACTGCGATGGCATCTGAGTTCCGCGGCGGAAAGCTCCTCTTTATATAGTTTGCAGAAATCCATATCCGTTTCTGATTGGTCAATTTTTTAATGCTTGGTTTACATGCTTTACATTAACCAATCAGATTTCTGGAAAGTTCTGAAATCTGATTGGTTATGTAAAGCAAGTATTAAAAAATTGACCAATCAGAAACGGATTATGGGTTTCTGCAAAACTATATAAAGAGGTGAGTGGGGTTGGTGTTGCCAGTCCGAAGACGTCGCCCAAGGGCTCTTTTAAGAGCCGCACACTGGGGGTCCCGGTTCGAGCTGCGGGACCCCCGCAAAAGGCACAAGGTCAGTGCCGCAAGGGCCCTTACAAGGGCCGGGAAGGGGGTCCTGGTTCGAGCTACGGGACCCCTAAGCCCCAAGGGCTCTTGTCAGCCGCAAGGGCACTTGTAAGTGCCGCAAAGGCCCTGAAGGTCCAGGAGGGGTCCCGGTTCGAGCTGCGGACCCCCTTAAGCCCCAAAGCCCTTCTCAGGGCCCCGCTGGAGGGAGCCTCCACCCCTCCAGTGCTCCCTCCCTTCCCCTCCCGGGACGGCCGGGGGCTTGGAGGGGTTGCTGGGGAGGGGGTGCGCGCGGGTGGTCGCCGGTCGCCGAACGGGTTGGGAGGGGCTGCTGGAGCGGCGGCGGGGGTGGTCTCCGCCGCCGCGGGGGTTGTGGGTGGGGTGGGCGTGTCTCCCGGGGCGGGTGCGACCACCCGCCGCGGTTGCCTGCCCATCCCCGCCGCGGAGGCTAGTATCGGCTGACTTCGCCACCTTCAAGGTGGCGAAGTAAAACGCGATACTAGCAGAGCGAAACCAGTACCGCCGCTTTATAAATAGAAGCGGCAGTAAACAGGTAGTATCGCCGCGAAGGGTTACGCTTCGTTAACTTTTCGCGGCCGTTTTCAACATTTATAAATCGCGTTAAACGCGATTTATGCGTTAATGTCAGCGAAAACCGCCGCGAAAAGTTAACAAACCTTTATAAATAGGCCCCTTTGTGTCTCTCTTTGTACATAGGGTTACAATGAAACTGAATGTTTTTGTAAAGCTCCTGCAGTGAAAGATTTTTGTTTCATGAAGGTGAAGCTCTGGGCAAGTCAAGTGCCAATTCAAGTTTCCCGGCTTTAAATCAGGAAAAAATGTGTAGTTCCCCTTTAATGTAATAAAAAGAATGAGAACTAGTTCTCCCAGCATTCTCGCTGTTACACTGTATGTATGTGGGTGTATAGTACTTTCCCTTTGATCCTGTGATCTCTGTGTCCTTGGAAATTTCCCAATGCGGACAATGTAAAATGTTGAAGCTGCCATATGTATTGATCCTGTATCTTATCAAAAGCCAGAGGTTTTATAGGCTGGACTTTGTTTACTTCTTTTTAACCTTCCAGGGGCAACCCCCCCATCTCAACTCTGCCCCCCTAATACAGACTTGGTCACATTGGTTATTGCATCATAATATCTTTATTCTTCATATAAACAGACCTGATAGGTTAACCATAGGGAATAATCTTCTGTCTACACACACCAATCCACCGTGTAAAATTGATTATTCACTCTGTCTACAGTTAAAAGAAACGCTACATTGACAGCAGTAGCTCAGGTTGACAAAAGACCCTGGTATATTTCATAGGGACTGGGATCTCTTTCTACTGTCACAGTTTATTAATCCCGAAAAGTCTTTATGGCTAAGCAACTTTAACCTGAGCTGTGTCACACACATACATTTTCCACCCGATCAGTAGTCTGTCTCGTGTTATCTGGTGATATTTTTGTTCGAACAATTGCACGGCCCATTTAAAAACACGAAATTTACATGTCTGACCCATTTTTTGTCAACAGGATCTGCCAATAAGCTCTGAAAGTCAACAATATTTTATCCCTTTTGACCTAAATTATTGGACACAGCTTTACACAACAGTTAGATGCTCCTTGACTCCTGTTGTAAAGCAACTTACTATACAACCAATCAGAGCATTTTAAATATCTAAACCAATGTAAGAAAAGGAAATCATGGTTCTACCCAGTGGTCAATATGTCAGTATTGGAAGTACAAAGCACTGGACTGGTCACTATTATCTATTATATAAACTACAAACCCTGGATGAGATGTGCAGTTCAGCTATACTACATTGCGGATGGAGATCATATTTCTACATATACGTCATTTGGCAAAGAGATAACAATTGCCTTGTTTTGCTTCCTTTAATAATTATAATCCAAAGTCTATTTCATTTTGTCCTAATTTCATCCAACGTCTAAGCAGCAGATCGTTAGTGAGATCTCACGACAACGCAGAGACAATTAGACTCTTTTCCCATCTCTAATCCGCCTTCAGCACTGTGTTATGGTTTTAGGAGCAATAAACAGACAAGATGCCTTAACTGCAGATTACAGCCACTAAAATGGATACTGCGTCTTTAAGACAGTGAATTCCTCATCTAGGTTATAGCATTGTTACCTGCAGAGATTACCGTGTATTACTAATGCAACCAATCACAGTTACCTAACTGCACTAACTAACATCTGATTGGTAACTGCAAACCTCTTTATTGTGTCTCCCTTATAAATCTTGCGGTTATCAGTAACGTTAAATATTATTATTGTCAACATATCTTTATTATGAATTGATTATTATTATATTGATTATTATTATTTTGTTTGTTATTATTTGTTAGTACATTTATTGATTATTATTAATGCACTGCGAAACATTGATTGCGGACGATCGAAGTCGGTTGCGTCCGGCCGCCCCACACAGCAGATATTTTCAGCCAACCGACTGATAATATCTGCTGGTGTTACCCAGCCTAGGGGTATGTGTGTAGCCAACATATACCAAGACAGCAGCTATGAATGGAACTGCCATTGGCTATAACTGTGTAAAGAGTAGGAGACAGAGGTACCTACCTGATTGTACCTACAGTCAGGCGATATAGGGGTGATACCATCATTATACAGATAAAGTCAATTTACATAAATATATAACAAGTGTGGTCCGCATTGACTTATTAGGAAAGATCCCTGCCCTGAAGAGCTTACAATCTAAGTGGGAGGGACAACCTACAGATTATAGTGAGGGAGGATTCACATTCTCAGACAGGTTACAATCATTAAAGGGCAGTCTAGTCAAAAATAAGGTTTAGCCCAATAGTGGTGGTCTTCAGAAATATAGGATACACGATTATTTTAAAGAGCTAATGGGTGTAATTGTAAGCTTCCCTTCCTTTCTGCTCTTTTAGTGAACTTGTTTGTATAGGGTTCTATCGTATGCACATGTGGCATTGCTTATAGATGTGGGTTGCTGCCATACAGCTTTTCTCTCAGCTGGAGTGTGTCAAGATGTTAGGGATCTTTGAGACAATAATAATGATAATTCTACATATAATAAATATGGTGATAATAATAATATTAATGCCCTGACTCTATCCCTTGGTTGCTGTTTACGAGGAAAAGAAAGCAGATCTCCAGAGAAGAAGATGACACTCTCAGTGTTTGCAGTCTCGATCCCACCAACGTAGTCTCATCCAATACTGACAAAGACACTATTCACTCTGTACAATTATAATCATGTAGATTGTATCTGGTGACTAAGTTTATACTAATCTTTTACAGCTCTTATATATGTTCATCTTATGTTGTACTGGCTTGAGGCTTCTATATCCTTATAATTTACAGTAGGGGATACATATCCCTTATAATACATGAGTGGTACCCAGATGTCCCTGTATAACTCAGTCTGTGTCCTTGTACCTTATATGGACACGGAACTCATCAGTGACTTCTAAATCCTTATAATTTCACAGTAGGGGATACATTATCCTTATAATACATGAGTGGTACCCAGAGTTCCCTGTATAACTCAGTCTGTGTCCTTGTACCTTATATGGACACAGATATCCTCAGTGACTTCTAATATCCTTAAAATTTACAGTAGGGGATACATTATCCTTATAATACATGATTGGTACCCAGAGTTCCCTGTATAACTCAGTCTGTGTCCTTGTACCTTTATATAGACACAGAACTCCTCAGTGACTTCTAATATCCTTATAATTTAACGTAGGGATACATTATCCCTTATAATACATGAGTGGTACCCAGAGTTCCCGTATAACTCAGTCTGTGTCCTTGTACCTTTATATGGACACAGAACTCCTCAGTGACTTCTAATATCCTTATAATTTACAGTAGGGGATACATTATCCTTATAATACATAGTGGTACCCAGAGTTCCCTGTATACCTCAGTCTGTGTCCTTGTACCTTTATATAGACACAAAATCCTCAGTGACTTCTAATATCCTTATAATTTACAGTAGGGATACATTATCCCTTATAATACATGAGTGGTACCCAGAGTTCCCGTATAACTCAGTCTGTGTCCTTGTACCTTTATATGGACACAGAACTCCTCAGTGACTTCTAATATCCTTATAATTTACAGTAGGGGATACATTATCCCTTATAATACACGAGTGGTACCCAGAGTTCCCTGTATAACTCAGTCTGTGTCCTTGTACCTTTATATGAACACAGAACTCCTCAGTGACTTCTAATATCCTTATATTTACAGTAGGGTATCATTATCCCTTATATAACATGATTGGACCCGATTTCCCTGTATAACTCAGCATGTGTCCTTGTACTTCTTTATATGGACACAGAACTCCTCAGTGACTTCTAATATCCTTATAATTTACAGTGGGGATACATTATCCCTTATAATACATGAGTGGTACCCAGAGTTCCCTGTATAATTCAGTCTGTGTCCTTGTACATTTATATAGAGACAGACTCCTCAGTGACTTCTAATATCCTTATAATTTACAGTTAGGGGATACATTTTCCCTTATTACATGAGTGGTACCAGAGTTCCCTGTATAACTCAGTCTGTGTCCTTGTACCTTTATATGGACACAGAACTCCGCATGACTTCTAATATCCTTATAATTTACAGTTGGGGATACATTATACCTTATAATACATGATGGTCCCCAGAGTTCCCTGTATAACTCAGTCTGTGTCCTTGTACCTTTATATGGACACAGAACTCCTCAGTAACTTTCTAATATCCTTATAATTTACAGTAGGGGATCATTATTCCTTTATAATAGAGTGGTACCCAGAGTTCCCTGTATACTCAGTCTGTGTCCTTGTACCTTTATAAGACACAGAACTCCTCAGTGGCTTCTAATATCCTTATATTACAGTAGGGGATACATTATCCCTTATAATACATGAGTGGTACCCAGAGTTCCCTGTATACTCAGTCTGTGTCCTTGTACCTTTATATGGACACAGAATCCCTCAGTACTTCTAATATCCTTATAATTTCAGTAGGGGATACATTATCCCTTAATACTACACGGTGGTACCCAGAGTTCCCTGTATAACTCAGTCTGTGTCCTTGTACCTTTATATGACACAGAACTCTCCTCAGTGACTTCTATATATCCTTATAATTTACAGTAGGGGATACATTACCCCTTATAATCACATGAGTGGACCCAGAGTTCCCTGTATAACTCGTCTGTTTCCTGTTACCTTTATATGGACACAGAATCCCCTCAATGACTTCTAATATCCTTATAATTTACAGTAGGGGATACATTATCCCTTATAATACATGATGGTACCCAGAGTTCCCTGTTATACTCAGTCTGTGTCCTTGTACCTTTATATGGACACAGAACTCCTCACTGACTTCTAATATCCTTATAATTTACAGTAGGGATCATTATCCCTTATAATACATGAATGGTACCCAGAGTTCCCTGTATTACTCAGTCTGTGTCCTTGTACCTTTATTGGACACAGAACTCCTCAGTGACTTCTAATATCCTTATAATTTACAGTAGGGGATACATATCCTTATAATACATGAGTGGTACCCAGAGTTCCCTGTATAACTCAGTCTGTGTCCTTGTACCTTATAATGGCACAGAACTCCTCAGTGACTTCTAATTCTTATAATTTACAGTAGGGATACATTATACTTATAATACATGAGTGGTACCCAGAGTTCCCTGTATAACTCAGCCTGTGTCCTTGTACTTTATATAGAACACAGAACTCCTCAGAACTTCTAATATCCTTATAATTTACAGTAGGGGATAATTATCCCTTATAATACATGAGTGGTACCCAGATTCCCTGTAAAACTCACTCGTGTCCTTGTACCTTTATATGGACACAGAACTCCTCAGTGACTCTAATATCCTTATAATGTACAGCAGGGGATACATTATTCTCTCTATAAAGTAACCAAATGTGATTTGGGTAATTGCATGTTATGTAACGTTGTAATATCGTTAGTATCGTTAACATGGAGCATTCTTATTTATCGTACTGAACATGCCCGTAGCGTTACAGATATACAAAGCATGTTTTTGTGTTTTTATAAATGGAGGTTTATATTTCAGTCACGGAAAGTACAGGATAAACAGACTATAACTCGTTTGTGTGCAGATTATTTTAGTTTAAAGAGATTGTAACTCTGTTTCCTAAACATGATGCCTGTTTTATTAGCATAGCAACTCCCTTGTTGTTTTGGTCTCTATAACTCTATCTTCCAGTACTTACTGATTATACACATTGATTAGCTGTGCCGGTGATTATTGATTGTTTTCACAATATGATTGGTCGGGTCCAATATCAGCTCTCCTCCGATTGGAAAATAGCAGTAGGGAGCCAGGAATGGGCCCTGATTTGGTCTGTGTGTACAATGTGCTAAATTGTAACAGTTTGTTTAGGGTCTCTTTAAATGGCTTTACCTTTGCAGTGTTAAAGGATAAGGCAAGACATACTTCTGGCTGAACTACATCTGCCAACAGCACCTCCATATAATCCCTAGCAGTTAAATGGCTGTTTCAATTGATGCATTTATGGGAACATTAATTCAGCACGTTATAATCTTGTGACACTTACAATATATATCCATAAATATACAAATAATAATAATAATTAAGGTTTGCTTTTATTTTGCTTTGACTTTATTTTCCCTATAAAAGAAATTATACCTTTTTATGCCTCTCACTGCTAATAATAGATTATTTCTTACATTATTTCTTTTGTGTCTACCAAAACCTGTTTGATCTTACAATCTGGCAAAATATTTTCTTAAATTTTGATTGGGTCCCATTTCCTCTATTTTAGTGTTACATGTTAAGTGGGGTAGGTACAATATGTAGATTCCCATAGCGTGACCTGCACAGAGGGAGCGAAGCTGGATCCCATGTGCGGTTCCTCACACTTTTTTCACCTTTAAGTCCAATACACAGTCCATTTGGTAATTTTGGTTGAATCGCTCAAACTATTGATAATTATTTTCAGTTTTTTCCCGATCGACCCCCGCTCGGCAATATCGAACGGTTTATTGGAAATTTGCCACCAACCTCGTCTTCATTCCCTTTCTCTGCAGATTTCAATTGGAGATCATTGCACTCGACGGAAATCTGATTGGAAGAACATCTGCCTGCGTATGGCTAGCTTTATTTGTACTGTGTTGTACAATTGGTTTATCCTCTCACATCACTCCGCCTGAAAAGCTCACAATCTAGTATCCCAATCTCACATTGTCATTTTGGAAATCACCATCATTCACGGACCAATCCAACACCAAAATATCGTATATGTACAGCCCTGAGTTTCCACACACAAATATTAATGTGTGTCCTTTAAGTCCACCTCCGGCACACCCAATTATTCCCCGCATGTCGATACAAAGAGCCTTGGCCATGGTAAGAATGCGATAAAAAAAGGTATTAACAAATAGTTCTGCAGAACCTGTCCAGGAACCATTCACAACATTGGCGCAGCCTTGGGCCTCATTTACACTACTCCTCGTACCCTCACAGTGATTGACAGAAGGTGGAAGGACAAAGTTATGTAACTTTTCAGATTGTGTAATTGACACCCGTGGGATACAGAGTGTTTAATGGGAACATTTCGGGTTGTCTCCTGCAAAGCTAATTGTTTTAGTGACAATTTGGTTTGTCCAAGACGGATCCTAAAAGTACCCCACCCCCTTCTTCAGTCTCTTATCTAGACAACACACGAGGGCTAGTGTGCACACTTTCCATGATTGATTATATAAATGGCCGGTGTGGTTGGTTGGAATGATGGGGTCGCCTGCCAAAGATGACGATCCTTAATTAAGACTGGGCCTTAGAGATGAGCTATTAGAGTCAAATAGAATCGAAAAGTTT
Organism: Hymenochirus boettgeri; assembly: GCA_019447015.1. Classification (NCBI taxonomy): domain Eukaryota; kingdom Metazoa; phylum Chordata; class Amphibia; order Anura; family Pipidae; genus Hymenochirus; species Hymenochirus boettgeri. Next base: position 165,329 of record JAACNH010000070.1, read on the forward strand.
GAATGAAATACAATTAAAATATCAATAGTAACTTAATGTAATGGCTGTGGGACCTGGGAAATGGTCTGGGAACATGTTCAATATCCAGGACTTTCCAAAAATCAATTTTACTCTCACGCGCGCTACTTTCGAGCTCCGCTTTCGAACATTTGATAATTATCCCAGAACGCTCGCGGATTCGATAATTCATTATTTACTCGTGTATTGGTATAATAGACATTTACTCACATATTCGATAATTCGATATTTACTCGCGTATTGGTATAATAGACATTTTACTCACATATTCGTAATTCGAATTTTACTCACGTATTGGTATAATAGACATTTTACTCACATATTCGATAATTCGATATTTACTCGCGTATTGGTATAATAGACATTTTACTCACATTTCGATATTCGATTTTACTCGCGTATTGGTATAATAGACATTTTACTCACATATTCGATAATTCGATATTTACTCACGTATTGTATAATAGACATTTTACTCACATATTCGATAATTCGATATTTACTCACGTATTGGTATAATAGACATTTTACTACATATTCGATAATCGATATTAACTTCGCGTATTGGTATAATAGACATTTTACTTGCTATTCGCATTCAATATTTACTACTCGCGTATTGGTATAATAGACATTTTACTCATATTCGACATTCATATTTACTCGCTTATTGGTATAATAGACATTTTACTCACATATTCGATAATTCGATATTATTCGCATATGGTATAATAGACATTTTACTGCATGTTGGATATTTCGATATTTACTCCTTATTGGTATAATAGACATTTTACTCACATATTCGATATTTACTCGCGTATTGTTATAATAGACATTTTACTCACATATTGATAATTCGTATTACTCGCGTATTGGTATAATAGACATTTTCTCACAGTGATAATTCGATATTTCCCGCGTATTGGTATAATGACATTTTACTCACATATCGATATCGATATTTACTTACTCGCGTATTGGTATAATAGACATTTTACTCACATATTCGATAATTCGATATTTACTCGCGTATTGGTATAATAGACATTTTACTCACATATTCGATAATTCGATATTTACTCGCGTATTGGTAAATAGACATTTTTCACTATTCGATATTCGATATTTACTCGCGTATTGGTATAATAGACATTTTACTCACATATTCGATAATTCGATATTTACTCGCGTATTGGTATAATAGACATTTTACTCACATTATTCGATAATTCGATATTACTCGCGTATTGGTATATAGACATTTTACTCACATATTCGATAATTCGATATTTACTCAGCGTATTGGTATAAATAACATTTACTCACATATTCGATAATTCGATATTTACTCGCGTATTGGTATAATAGAACTTTTTACTAACATTTCATATTTACTCGCGTATTGGTATAATAGACATTTTACTCACATATTCGATAATTCGATATTTACTCGCGTATTGGTAATAGACATTTTACTCACATTTCAAATTCGGATATTTACTCGGTTTGGTAATAGACATTTACTCACATATTCGTAATTCGATATTTACTCGCGTATTGGTATAATAGACATTTTACTCACATATTCGATATTCGATATTTACTCGCGTATTGGTATAATGACATTTTACTCACAATTCGATAATTCGATATTTACTCCCGTATTGGTATAATAGACATTTTACTCACGATATCGATAATTCGATATTTACTCGCGTATTGGTATAATAGACTTTTACTCACATATTCGATATTCGATATTTACTTGCGTATTGGTATAATAGACATTTTACTCACGATTCGATAATTCGATATGTACTCGCGTATTGGTATAATAGACATTTACTCACATATCGATAATTCGATATTTACTCGCGTATTGGTATAATAGACATTTTACTCACGGATTCGATAATTCGATATTTACTCCAGTATTGGATATATAGACATTTACTCACTATTCGATAATTCGATATTTACTCGCGTATTGGTATAATAGACATTTTACTCACGGATTCGATAATTTGTATTTACTCGCTATTGGATATAACATTTTACTCACAGATTCGATAATTCGATATTTACTCGCGTATTGGTAAATAGACATTTTACTCGCATATTCGATAATTCGATATTTACTCGCGTATTGGTATAATAGACATTATACTCACACATTCGATAATTCGATATTTACTCACGTATTGGTATAATAGACATTTTACTCACGGATTCGATATTTACTCGTGTATTGGTATAATAGACATTTTACTCACATATTCGATAATTCGATATTTACTCGCGTATTGGTATAATAGACATTTTACTCACAATTCGATAATTCGATATTACTCCGTATTTTTATATAGACATTTTACTCACGATTCGATAATTCGATATTTACTCGGTATTGGTATAATAGACATTTTACTCACATATTCGATAATTACTATTTACTTGCGTATTGGTATAATAGACATTTACTCACGGATTCGATATTCGATATTACTCGCGTATTGGTATAATAGACATTTTACTCACATATTCGATAATTCGATATTTACTACTCGCGTATTGGTATAATAGACATTTTACTCACGGATTCGATAATTCGATATTTACTCACGTATTGGTATAATAGACATTTACTCACATATTCGATAATTCGATATTTACTCGCGTATTGGTATAATAGACATTTTACTCACGGATTCGATATTTCGATATTTACTCGCATATTGGAATAATAGACATTTTACTCACGATTCGAATTCGATATTTACTCGCGTATTGGTATAATAGACATTTTACTACGCATATTCATAATTCGATTTTACTCGCGTATTGGTATAATAGACATTTACTCACATATTCGAATATTCGATATTTACTCACGTATTGGTATAATAGACCATTTACTCACGTGATTCGATATTTACTCGCGTATTGGTATAATAGACATTTTATCTCACATATTCGATAATTCGTATTTACTCGCGATTGGTATATAGACATTTTACTCACATATTCGATAATTCGATATTTACTGCGGTATTGGTATATAGACATTTTACTCACAAATTCGATAATTCGATATTTACTCACGTATTGGTATAATAGACATTTTCTCACATATTCGATAATTCGATTTACTCGCGTATTGGTATAATAGACATTTATCCCATATCGATAATTCGATATTTACTCGCGTATTGGTAAATAGACATTTTACTCACATTTCGTAATTCGATATTTACTCGCGTATTGGATAATAGACATTTTACTCACTATTCGATATTCGATATTTACTCGCGATTGGTATAATAGACATTTTACTCACATATCGATAATTCGATATTTACTCCCGTATTGGTATAATAGACATTTTACTCACAAATTCGATAATTCGATATTTACTCACGTATTGGGTATAATAGACATTTTCTCACGAATTCGAAATTCGATATTTACACTCGCGTATTGGTATAATAGACATTTTACTCACATATTCGATAATTCGATATTTACTTGCGTATTGGTATAATAGACATTTTACTCACGGATTCGATAATTCGATATGTACTCGCGTATTGGTATAATAGACATTTACTCACATATTCGATAATTCGATATTTACTCGCGTATTGGTATAATAGACTTTTACTCACAGATTCGATAATTCGATATTTACTCACGTATTGGTAATAATCCATTTACTCACATATTCGAATATTCGATATTTACTCGCGTATTGGTATAATAGACATTTTTACTCACGGATTCGATAATTGATATTACTCGCTATTGAATAATAGACATTTTCTCACAGATTCGATAATTCGATATTTACTCGCGTATTGGTATAATAGACATTTTACTCGCATATTCGATAATTCGATATTATCTCTGCGTATTGGTATAATAGACATTACTCACATTTCGATAATTCGATATTTACTCGTATTGGTATAATGACATTTACTCACATATTCGATAATTCGATATTTACTCCGTATTGGTTATATAGACATTTTACTCACGGATTCGATCGATATTTACTCGCGTATTGGTAATAGACATTTTTACTCACATATTCGAAAATTCGATATTTACTCGCGTATTGGTATAAGACATTTTACTCACATATTCGATAATTCGATATTTACTCACGTATTGGTATAATACATTTTACTCACGGATTCGATAATTCGATATTTTACTCCGTATTGTTATAAAGACATTTTACTCACAGTTCGATAATTCGATATTTACTCGCGTATTGGTATAATAGACATTTTACTCGCATATTCATAATTCGATATTTACTCGGTATTGGTATAATAGACATTTACTCGCATATTTGATATTCGATATTTACTCACGTATTGGTATAATAGACATTTACTCGCATATTCGATAATTCGATATTTACTCACGTATTGGTATAATAGACATTTTACTCACATATTCGATAATTCGATATTTACTCCGTATTGGTTAATAGACATTTTTACTCCCATATTCGATAATTCGATATTTACTCGCTATTGGTATAATAGACATTTTACTCACATTTCGTAATTCGATATTTACTCGCATATTGGTATAATAGACATTTTACTCACGGTTCGATAATTCGATATTTACTCACGTATTGGTATAATAGACATTTTACTCACATATTCGATAATTCGATATTTACTCGCGTATTGGTATAATAGACATTTTACTCACATATTCGATAATTCATATTTACTCGCGTATTGGTATAATAGACATTTTACTCACATATTGATAATCCGATATTTACTCACGTATTGGTATAATAGACATTTTCCTCACAGATTCGATAATTCGATATTACTCGCGTATTGTATAATAGACATTTTACTCACGGATTCGATAATTCGATATTTACTCAGTATTGGTATAATAGACATTTTACTCACGAATTCGATATCGATATACTCGCGTATTGGTATAATAGACATTTACTCACATATTCGATAATTCGATATTTACTCGCGTATTGGTATAATAGACATTTTACTTGCATATTATAATTCGTATTTACTCACGTATTGGTAATATAGACATTTTACTCGCATATTCGATAATTCGATATTTACTCGCGTATTGGTATAATAGACATTTTACTCATGATTCGATAATTCGATATTTACTCGCGTTTGGTATAATAGAATTTTTTACTCGCATATTCGATATTCGATATTACATTCGCTTATTGGTATAATAGACATTTACTCACATATTCGATATTTACTCTGCGTATTGGTATAATAACATTTTACTTGCATGTGGTATATTCGTATTTCGCGTATTGGTATAATAGACATTTTACTCACAATTCGATAATTCAATATTTACTCGCTTATTGGTATAATGACATTTTACTCACATATTCGATAATTCGAATTTACTCGCGTATGGTATAATAGACATTTTACTGCATGTTGATAATTCGTATTTACTCATGTATTGGTATAATAGACATTTTACTGCATATTCGATAATTCGATATTTACTCGCGTATTGGTATAATAGACATTTTACTCACGATAATTCGATTATACTTCGAGTATTGGTATAATAGACATTTTACTCACATATTGATAATTCGTATTCCTCACCTATTGGTAAATAGACATTTTACTCACAGATTCGATAATTCGATATTTACTCGCGTATTGGTATTAGACATTTTACTCACATCATTCGATAATCGATATTTACTCGCGTATTGGTATAATAGACATTTTACTCACATATTCGATAATTCGATTTTACTCCGTATTGGTATATAGACATTTTTCTCACATATCGATAATTCGATATTTTACCGTTATTGGTATAATAGACATTTTACTCACGGATTCGATAATTCGATATTTACTCGCGTATTGGTATAATAGACATTTTACTCACGATATTCGATAATTCGATATTTACTCGCGTATTGGTATAATAGCATTTTACTCACATTTCGATAATTCGATATTTACTCGCGTATTGGTATAATAGACATTTTACTCACATTCGATAATTCGATATTTACGCCGTATTGGTATAATAGACATTTTACTCACGGATTCGATAATTCGATATTTACTCCGGTATGGTATAATAGACATTTACTCACATAATTCTATATTCGATATTTACTCGTTATTGGTATAATAGACATTTTACTCACATATTCGATAATTCGATATTTACTCCGTATTGTTATAGACATTTTACTCACGTTCGATAATTCGCTATTTACTCACGTATTGGTAATATAGACATTTTACTCACGAATTCGATATCGATATTTACTCGCTATTGGTATAATACATTTTACTCACAATTCGATAATTCGATATTTACTTACTCGCGTATTGGTATAATAGACATTTTTCTTCTGCATATTCGACAATTCATATTAATCGCATTGGTATAATAGACATTTTACTTGCATATTCGACAATTCGATATTTACTCGCTTATTGGTATAATAGACATTTTACTCCACATATTCCGATAATTCGATAATTATTCGCATATCGGTATAATAGACATTTTACTTGCATGTTGGATAATTCGATATTTACTCGCTTATTGGTATAATAGACATTTTACTCACATATTCGATATTTACTCGCGTATTGGTATAATAGACATTTTCCTCACATATTCGATAATTCGATATTTACTCTCGTATTGGTATAATAGACATTTTCCTCACATATTCGATAATTCGATATTTACTCGCGTATTGGTATAATAGACATTTTACTTGCATATTAGATAATTCGGTATTTACTCACGTATTGGTATAATAGACATTTTACTTGCATATTCGATAATTCGATATTTACTGGTATGGATATAGACATTTTACTCACGGATTGCGATAATTCGATATTTACTCTCGTATTGGTATAATAGAATTTTACTCACGGATTCGATAATTCGAATTTACTCGGTATTGGTATATAGACATTTTACTCACGGATTCGATAATGATATTTACTCACGTATTGTATAATAGACATTTTACTCACGAATTCTATAAATCGATATTTAATCGGTATTGGTATACATTTTAGACATTTTACTCACTATTCGATAAGTTGATATTTAATCGCGTATTGGTATAATAGACATTTACTTGCATATTCGATAATTCGTATTTACTTGCGTATTGGTATAATAGACATTTTACTCTGGATTCGATAATTTCGATATTTAACTCGGTTTGTTGGTATAATAGACATTTTACTCACATATTCGATAAGTTGATATTACTTCGCGATTGGTATAATAGACATTTTACTTGCATATTCGATAATTCGATATTTACTTGCGTATTGGTATAATAGACATTTACGATATTCGATAATTTGATATTTACTCGTTATTGTATAATAGACATTTTACCACATATTCGATAATTCGATATTACTCGCGTATTGGTAAATAGACATTTTACTTGCATTGGATAATCGAATTTACTCGCGTATGGTATAAAGACATTTTACTCACATTCGATAATTCGATATTACTCGCTATTGGTATAATAGACATTTTACTGACAATTCGATAATTCGATATTTACTGCGTATCGGTATAATAGACATTTTACTGCAGTGATAATCGATATTTACTCGCGTATTGGTATAATAGACATTTTACTCACGATTCGATAATTCGATATTACTTGTGTATTGGTATAAGACATTTTACTCACGGATTCGATAATTCGATATTTACTCGCGTATTGGTATAATAGACATTTACTCGCGGATTCGATAATTCGATATTTACTCGCGTATTGGTATAATAGACATTTTACTCACGGATTCGATAATTCGATATTTACTTGTATTGGTATATAGACATTTTACTCACGGATTCGATAATTCGATATTCTCCGTTATTGATAATGACATTTTACTCACGGATTCGATAATTCGATATTTACTTGTGTATTGGTATAATAGACATTTTACTCACGGATTCGATAATTCGATATTTACTCACGTTATGGTAAATAGACATTTTACTCACGGATTCGATAATTCGATATTACTTTGTATTGGTATAATAGACATTTTACTCACGGATTCGATAATTCGATATTTACTCGCGTATTGGATAATAGACATTTTACTCACATATTCGATAATTCGATATTACTCGCGTATTGGTAATAGACATTTTACTCACATATTCGATAATTCGATATTTACTCGCGTATTGGTATAATAGACATTTTACTCACATATCGATAATTCGATATTTACTCGCGTATTGGGATAATAGACATTTTACTCACATATTCATAATTCGAATTTACTCGCGTATTGGTATAATAGACATTTTACTCAGCGATTCGATAATTCGATATTTACTCGCGTATTGGTATAATAGACATTTTACTCATGGAATTCGATAAAATAGTTATTTACTCGCGTATTGGTATAATGACATTTACTCGCAGATTCGATAATTCGATATTTACTCGCGTATGGTATAAATTTTACTGCGAATTCGTAATCGAATTACTCGATATGGTATAATAGACATTTTACTCGCGGATTCGATAATTCGATATTTACTGCGTTATGGTATAATAGACATTTTACTCACGGATTCGATAATTGATATTTATTTGTGTATTGGTATAATAGACATTTACTCACGGATTCGATAATTCGATATTTACTCGCGTATTGGTATATAAGACATTTACGCAGGATTCGATAATTCGAATTACTCGCGTATTGGTATAAGACATTTTACTCAGGATTCGATAATTCGATATTTACTTGTGTTGTATTGGTAATAGACATTTTTACTCACGGATTCGATAATTCGATATTTAATCGCGTATTGGTATATAGACATTTTACTCACGGATTCGATAATTCGATATTTACTCGCGTATTGGTATAATAGACATTTTACTCACGGATTCGATAATTCGATATTTACTCACGTATGGTATAATAGACATACTCACGGATTCGATAATTCGATATTTACTTGTGTATTGGTATAATAGACATTTTACTCACGGATTCGATAATTCGATATTACTCGCGTATTGGTATAATAGACATTTTACTCACGGATTCGATAATTCGATTTTACTCCCGTATTGGTATAATAGAAATTTTACTCACGGATTCGATAATTCGATATTTACTCGCGTATTGGTATAATAGACATTTTACTCACGGATTCGATAATTGATATTTACTCACGTATTGGTATAATAGACATTTTACTCACGGATTCGATAATTCGATATTTACTCGCGTATTGGTATAATAGACATTTTACTCACGGATTCGATAATTCGATATTTACTCGCGTATTGGTATAATAGACATTTACTCACGGATTCGATAATTCGATATTTACTTGTATTGGTATAATAGACATTTTACTCGACAGATTCGATAATTCGATATTTACTCGCGTATTGTATAATAGACATTTTACCCGGATTCGATAATTCGATATTTACTCGGTATTGGTATAATAGACATTTTACTCACGGATTCGATAATTCGATTTTACTTGCGTATTGGATAATAGACATTTTACTCACGGATTCGATAATTCGATATTTACTCGCGTATGGTATAATAGACATTTTACTCCGGATTGATAATTGATATTTACTCGCGTATTGGTATAATAGACATTTACTCACGGATTCGATAATTCGATATTTACTTGCGTATGGTATAATAGACATTTTACTCACGGATTCGATAATCGAATTTACTCGCGTATGGTAAATAGACATTTTACTCACGGATTCGATAATTCGATATTACTGCGTATTGGTATAATAGACATTTTACTCACGGATTCGATATTCGATATTTACTCCGTATGGTATAATAGACATTTTACCACGGATTCGATAATTCGATATTACTTTGTATTGGTATAATAGACATTTTACTCACGGATTCGATAATCGAATTTATCGTATTGGTATAATAGACTTTTACTCACGGATTCGATAATTCGATATTTACTCCCGTATTGGTATAATAGACATTTACTCACGGATTCGATAATTCGAATTACTCGCGTATTGGTATAATAGACATTTTACTCACGGATTCGATAATTGATATTTACTCAGTATTGGTATAATAGACATTTTACCAGGATTCGATAATTCGATATTTACTCGGTATTGGTATAATAGACATTTTACTCACGGATCGATAATTCGATATTACTCGCGTATTGGTATATAGACATTTACTCACGGATTCGATAATTCGATATTACTTGTGTATTGGTATAATAGACATTTTACTCACAATTCGATAATTCGATATTTTACTCGGTATTGGTATAATAGACATTTTACTCACGGATTCGATATTCGATATTACTGCGTATTGGTATAATAGACATTTTACTCGCGGATTCGATACTCGGTATTGGTATAATAGACATTTTACTCTCGGATTCGATGCTGCGTCCTATTGGTATAATAGACATTTACTCTCGGATTCGATGCTCGCGTATTGGTTATATAGACATTTTACTCTCGGATTCGATGCTCGCGATTGGTATAATAGACATTTTTTACTCGCGATTCGATACTCGCGTATTGGATAATAGACATTTTACTCTCGGATTCGATGCTCGCGTATTGGTATAATAGACATTTTATTCGCATATACGCACACCTTGAATGTTTGAACATTTGATAATTATTGAAAGTCCGAGAAATCCTGGTCCGGGATAGTTCGAGAAGTCCGAGTCCGTTCGAACTCGGATGATATTTGATATTTCTGTGTATCGGTCGATCAAGTCAAAAAATCTGCTGTGGTTTTGTCATCTCCGGCGACCAATGTCTGTCGTCTGTTTGCCCAAATCACGGCTGATTGTGCGGTCTCCTACGGCCTGCATGATTGGTCGCGGCAAACTGTTAGGCGTGACTACTTTCACCTTAACTGACACTGTGATTCGTGTCCGTCCGACAACTCGCTAGTGGCGAACGGACGGACGGGACAAATAACTTCCCTTGTGTGTATCCAGCATTACTGTATGTAGCTAAATTATTTTCTTCTCCTTTCCTCTGCATCCACTGACAGCTGATAACTGGAAGAACCAAGAAACCCCGGAAAGGTTAGACTCAAGCTTCATACACACGTGCGTTGGGGGGCAGACCGGGGGGCATACGGACGTAACGGCTATGTGTATGGGTACTTTGTCGGGTGAAACAGCCATTCATACACATGGTATCAGCCCTGGTGATTGCACGTGTGTATGAACCTATACACTCACATTTTTTAACTATTGCAGTCTTGAGGTTTGGAAGGTGATTTGACAAATTTTTCATTTGAGGGGTGAACTTGCCCTTTAAGGTTATCCATACATAGATCAATCAATTGTTTTGGGACAGTTAATCAATCAAAAGTAGTTTGTGTATATTACAATGTTACTGATCCTCCAAGTACAGAAAATGAACCAAATTGCCACAATTGGGAATATAATACAGGGTTATTCAATAGAAGTTCTTTTAAAATGGTGCTAATTTTGCCCCAACCAATCAGATGTTAGCTTTCAAATGTTAAATAAGATCTGATTAGTTGGGGCAACATTAGCACCATTAGCAGGGAAATTCAATAAAAGTTCTTATGGTTAAAAATGGTGCTAATTTTGCCCCAACCAATCAGATGTTATTTACCATTTGAAAGCTAACATCTGATTGGTTGGGGCAAAATTAGCACCATTTTTAACAATAAGAACTTTTATTGAATCTCCCTGAGAGCTTGGGGCCATTTACCCAGAGATGTTATTGTTAATCTGCTGTACGTGATCCAATGTCACAAAGGGCTATTAGCTGGTGTAAAAATCCAGTGATAAAAGTGCAAACGTGATGTTAAATCGTGAGTGCCGGTTGCACGTTTGTCTGAAGTCTCGGAATCGTTTAGATCAACTTAGATCCCCATTCAGCCTCTGGTGGGTGATTAGAACCAAATCTGTCACAAATATGAACAAAACTCAAAGAGAAATCATCAAAGTCCTGTATTGAGATGTGGTTTGCATGGCTGGACCAACAATGCAGGTGTCCTGTAGATAAAAGGTTTAAAGGATCCTTGTGATGTGTTCCAGAACCAGGGGGCTTTAATGAGAGGGAAGGCTCAGTAAATTTACAGCCCCCGACAGTTTAAAGTGACCTTTCATCTATGGAGTCCTGGTGGGCTCAGGACAGTGTGTTAAATCAGACCCTGTTCACTGCATGGGGGGCCAGAAACAAATCATTAAATGGAAGTTAAAAGGGAAGATGATGGGTGAGATGTTGTGTTAATCAGACAACGCTGACAGGGGCCCCTAACTGGGTTAAAGGGGAAGTTACTGTTACCTTGCATTATATCTCTGATTCTTTTCAATGCCCTGTGAATGATTTATAGTAGGTCAATTTAGGGTATAGCAATGATGTATTTTTATCATTGGCCCCAGACAGGCTCCCAGGGGCCCATTGGCTACACAACATTATTATTATTAGTTTGTGCAAGAATGTGTTTGATTTTCTGTCTGTGAGGGTTTCCAGTCATTTATATTAAATATATCATCTGAGACTTTCCCCAGGGTTTATAGAGGTAAATGGAGACAACCAGGTTATATAATAAAGTGATACATTGAAATTCACCAATAAAATGAACAGGGCGGCAATAAAATGACATTGGTTCTTTAAACTAACAACCAGTCACAGTGAGGGCAGTGGGCTCTGGCAGGGGGAGGGGCTAGAGAATTCACTGAGCATATGCAACCCTGTATCTGGGTCAATGACACACTGTGTTAAAGCCACAGGCCTGCAGAATTAAATTTTAAAGATTTTCCCACAATTCTGCTAATTTCCGAGGTGTGAGGTACAGATATCTAATATTTAGTAATTACCTAATTAGCTACCTTTTAGCTTTAGCTCTCCTTTAAAACATAAATTGACTGAATTTCATTACATTATTTTAACCTGAGTGGTTATGATAACCTGTGCCGTTATAAGAATATAATATTGCGTTTATTTTAATTTGTTGCTACAATCACCCACACAGTACAGTAGATTTCACCCACACAGTACAGTAGATTGATACAGATAGGCGGTGGTTTATGGTGGTTACAGAAGCTCTACATTTGATGAAAGGTTAACGTGTTGTGTACCTGTCAAGTAAATACAGGGTGGTTGGTCAGGAGGCCCATAGGAAGGCAGATTGGGTTGTAGTTTAAGCCTCATATACATATGACAGCCTATAAACCAGTCATAAGTCTGCTGATATTATAGTCCAATTTGAACTAAAATTCAACCAAGGTCAGTTGGTCATGGCAACAATTTCTGTCGATATTTTGACCAGGGGGGGGGTTTGAACAAAGGGGACATTATGTATGTTCATTTGAACAGGAGATTTTGTGTGTGTTAATGTTGGATTCTGCTCAGTACAGATCAGAATCGATTGAACTGATATTGTTACGGTGGCCATACAGATGCAATCACATTGGTATATGTCGGCACACATGCAGTGGAAACCACACACACGGAACTGACCGATCCCTTAACACGGTCGGCACGCGGCCATACATAGTACGATCGGATTGGCTTCCTATACTTAAAGTAAAGGGAGCCAATACCGACCAACAGATATTTTCCGTCTCTCCCGACCAACCATAATTGTGACTATGGTCGTTCTTCATCGATGCGATTGGTCAGTTTCATGGGCACCTTTAGTTCTGTATTTTTATACCCAACAAGGAACGGCGATAGAGATCTGAGCTCAGATACCGACGCTGGGTATCCAGGATAATGGATGGGCTTGACATTATCTATCCCAGATCTGTAATTAGCAGCTAAGTACATGAGTAATATCTCCTTGGGTTCCATCTCTAATGTTATCAATAATTCATCCAGAGACGAGATATCTGGAATGGGAATGTGTGTGGGAGGCCCAGAATGGGGAAGAGTTACCTGGCATTAGCGTAATGTTAAAGGTCAACTAAGCACTAAAAACAGATCTAAGGAGCAATCCCAAACCCAGTGAATCCTGGTAATTACAAGGATTGTTGGGGAAATTACAGAGGGGAATTTGGTTGAACCAATGTTGTTAAATGTTTCATTGTCTCTTGCTGAATGGCTGGTAAGGATTTGTACACATGGGTTGGTATTTCTGCCCGATAGGATGGAATTTCTGCCCTGGCAGTCAACTGGGCTAAAATATTGGACAAATATTTTACCGTAACTTAATTTTCCATTCAACTTTCCATTCAATCAGAAGAAAAATGATGTGGTTTAAATAGGGAACATGATTGGTTTACAGAAAGGTCAGTAGACAACCAAGGACTGGCCAATCAGGAGAGAGTTGGCTTCCTAGCCAGCAGCTCCTTGGTTTGTTCACAAAAGCAGATCCTACCTTTATATAGATTTAACATGGCTTAGTCTTCGCAGGGATGAATGTTGTTCTTTCAATCGACACAGAACATACATTAGACTTGATGAACAGAAGAGTTGGGGTGGAAGGGTTTACGTACCGACAGTCCTGGGTATGGTTGATAGGGTGGAACAGTTGAATGTATGAATGGCAGATCTTTAGGATTGACTGCTGGGTGGTAAAGATGACTGTTCAGTAATAATAACTGGGATCCTGTTGTTGCAATGGTCGGCTATTGTGCAGACTGGTTGACCCCGACAGCTATCATTTGGTTGGGTTTAACAGGTTCTCTATAAGATATGGGGATGTCTAGGTGGCCCACTAATGGGTGAGAACAGAATAGCACAGTGTTTTGTAAGTGACAAATGGTTATTTTAGGGTGTTGTCCTTGTTTGTTGGGAATAATGGCTGGTTAGAAGCTACTAGCACTTAGGATGGACAACTAGATGGCAGCACTTGAAGATTAGAAGAGCAGATAGAGGAATTGTTGGTATTATCTGTGTTATTTCATCTGTGGTGGCTGGTTGTAAAGACACATTAGAGGTTCACCATAATAGCAGGTCAGGAATCGTTGGACCATGACTGGTTTGTAGTATTGTCAGGTATGGAATGGAGCCTGTTATAGTATTGACTATGGGTGTTTGGAGGAATGGTTAGTTGGAGGTGATCAGTAGTGGGCTGGTTTCCAGAAGTAGTAGTTTGTTTCTGATTGGTTAGAATTTAATAGGTTACCAGAGTTTAATTGTTGAGTGTGATGTTTGCTTGGCCATGATGAACGTCTCTATTCTGTAATAATGTTCTGTATTAATATTAAGAAGATTTTTTTTCAAGACCCACCAAGAACCAGGTGCCTAAAATTGATAAGATTAACTTCATCCTCCTACTCGTCTCTTCAAAGAAGTTTCATCCCTAAATCCCAATGTTATTTTAAATTGAACATCCTGAAATCTTGGAACTCGGGCCCCAGAAATCCTCGTTAATCCCTTTATATTCCCATCTAATCTGTTTACAGTGAAATACACATAAGGTAAGATGGGTTTTTATCAAATAAAATGATGGGCCCCCGGGGGAATGTTTTATTGACCTCCGTTGAAAAGAAGAGACTTAGGAAAAAAATTAAAACAAAACCAGGGGAAAGTATTTATAGCGACTTTACGGATTTCATTGTATGTGGTTTCTACATTCCTGAGTGAGGTGATCTGTGTAGAACAGAAAATAATGACGCCGCAAATTCCTTCAAATACATGAGAAACATCTGCAGATGATTGCAGGTTTAATCACAGTCATTTTGGTACAAATTCCTGTAGGTCCTTCTAGCTCCCTGGACTTGATAAGACTTGACTTCTGTTCACCGGCTGTTAACTTGTACCAGATGTTTACAGGGGCTGGAGACCTTCTGAGAAGATCATACAAGACTGGATGTAATGGGTATCCATCCGATAGACCCTAAAGGATAATGGAACTGTCATGGTCTACACCAATAAGTATCTCTTTCCTAAGACATTGGGATACATTTGGCCATGTAAAGTGTATGAAAACAGAATCCTATAATATTAACTGTCAGAACAATCTCATGTTTAAACCTCCTTTACATTAAGTTTATACTGCTTCCATTGAAACTGCCCTTCCCGTCTCTCTCGCTCTTCACCTTAAATCGAAAAATGTATGATGATCATGATTGGTTGGACACATAAAATGACACTTTCTATTGGTCACAACACACCCAGGATCTAAGCCACACCCATTTACCAATGTATAATGCTAGTATTATTTACAGGATAATTTATACAACATACTGGTTATATTATATGCCATATAATCAATATAATATATTCTATACAGTATAATGCACATAAAATAAGAGTCTATACAGTACAATACACAATATAATATATACATTATAATCTACATAATATATATATACAGTATAATCTACATAATATAATATATACAGTATAATCTACACAATATAATATACACAGTGTAACACAGTAACATAGTAATTGAGGTTGAATAAAGACATACGTCCATCTAGTCCAACCTTTATACCCTACCCATAATGTCTGTATAACAGTTACATAGTAACATAGTATTGGAGGTTGTATAAAGACATACGTCCATCTAGTCCAATCTTTATACCCTACCCATAATGTCTGTATAACAGTTACATAGTAACATAGTATTGGAGGTTGTATAAAGACATACGTCCATCTAGTCCAACCTTTATACCCTACCATAATGTCTGTTCTAACAGTTACTCGTAACATAGTATTGGAGGTTGTATAAAGACATACGTCCATCTAGTCAACCTTATACCCTACCCATAATGTCTGTATACAGTTACATAGTAACATAGTATTGGAGGTGTATAAGACATACGTCCATCTAGTCAACCCTTATCCCTACCCATAATGTTGTATAACAGTTACATAGTAACATAGTATTGGAGGTTGTATAAAGACATACATCCATCTAGTCCAACCTTTATATCCTACCCATAATGCCTGTCTAACAGTTACATAGCAACATAGTATTGGAGGTTTTATAAAGACATACGTCCATCTAGTCCAAAATTTTTACCCTACCCATAATGTCTGTCTAACAGTTACATAGTAACATAGTATTGGAGGTTATATAAAGACATAGAGTTCATCCATCCAGTCCAACCTTTATACCCTACCCATAATGTCTGTATAACAGTTACATAGTAACATAGTATTGGAGGTTGTATAAAGACATACGTCCATCTAGTCCAACCTTTATACCCTACGCATAATGTCTGTCTAACAGTTACATAGTAACATAGTATTGGAGGTTGTATAAAGACATACGTCCATCTAGTCTAACCTTTATACCCTACCCATAATGTCTGTATAACAGTTACATAGTAACATAGTATTGGAGGTTGCATAAAGACATACGTCCATCTAGTCTAACCTTTATACCCTACCCATAATGTCTGTATAACAGTTACATAGTAACATAGTATTGGAGGTTGTATAAAGACATACGTCCATCTAGTCCAACCTTTATACCCTACCCATAATGTCTGTCTAACAGTTACATAGTAACATAGTATTGAGGTTGTATAAGACATACGTCCATCTAGTCCAACCTTTATACCCTACCCACCCTAATGTCTGTATAACAGTTACATAGTAACATAGTATTGGAGGTTGTAATAAGACATCTTTCCATCTAGTCCAACTTTTACTACTACCTACTCATAATGTCTGTATAACAGTTACATAGTAACATAGTATTGGAGGTTGTATAAAGACATACGTCCATCTAGTCCAACCTTTAACCCTACCCATAATTGTCTGTATAACAGTTTACATAGTAACATTATTGGAGGTTGTATAAAGACATACGTCCCTCTAGTCCAACCTTTATACACTACCCATAATGTCTGTATAACAGTTACATGTAACATAGTATGGGAGGTTGTATAAGACATACGTCCATCTAGTCCAACCTTTATACCCTACCCATATGTCTGTAAACAGTTACATAGTAACATAGTATTGGAGTTGTATAAGACATACGTCCATCTAGTCCAACCTTTATACCCTACCCATAATGTCTGTATAACAGTTACATAGTACCATAGATTGGAGGTTGTATAAGACTACGTCCATCTAGTCTAACTTTTATACCCTACCCATAATGTCTGTCTACAGTTTACATAGTAACATAGTATTTGGAGGTTGTATAAAGACATACGTCCATCTAGTCCAACTTTAACCCTACCCATAATGTCTGTATAACAGTTACATATACATAGTATTGGAGGTTGTATAAAACATACATCCATCTAGCCCAACCTTTATACCCTACCCATAATGTCTGTATAACATTTACATAGTACCATAGTATTGGAGGTTGTATAAAGAACATACGTCCATCTATCCAACCTTATACCCTACCCATAATGTCTGTATAACAGTTACATAGTAACATAGTATTGGAGGTTGTATAACATTACGTCCATCTAGTCCAACCTTATAACCCTACCCATAATGTCTGTAATACAGTTACATAGTCATAGTATTGGAGGTTGTATAAAGACATACGTCCATCTAGTCCAACCTTTATACCCTACCTAATGTCTGTATAACAGTTACATAGTAACATAGTATTGGAGGTTGTATAAAGACATTACGTCCATCTAGTCCAACCTTTATACCCTACCCATAATGTCGTATAACAGTTAAATAGTAACAAAAAGAAAGCCAAGTTTATACTTTACTTTACCTTTCTAGTCATTTTTAGTGCCCTTCTCTGAACGCTTCTTTCCAAGATGTCCCTTTTTGTATATGGGATTCCAAAACTGCACCGCATATTCCAAATGAGGGCTACCAGTGCCTTGTAAAGAGGGAGAATAATATTTTTCTCCCTTGAATCTATTCCCCTCTTCATACAAGACAATATCTTGCTAGCTCTAGCTGTTGCTACCTGGCATTGTTTGCTATGGCTAAGTCTGTTTATCTACCAGAACCCCAAATCTTTTTCCATTACAGATGCACTTAACACACAGAGTTATTTATGGTGTGGGGCACAGGGATTATTACATCCCAAATCACATCACCTTCCATTTATCAACATTGAATCCCATCTGCCATTCTGCTGCTTGCATTGTGATAATCTATCTAGGTTCTGCTGCAGCACTTGCACATCATTGGAAGTTTCCAAAGCTCTGCATAGTTTAGTGCCATCAGCAAACACAGAGACCTTGCTCTCAATGCCCCTTCTAAGTCATTTATTAACAGATTAAACAAGAAGTGGCCCCATACAGAACCCTGAGGGGCCCCACTTAGAACTTTACCCACATAGATGTAGCTCCGTTAACCACCACTCTCTGTTTGCGGTCCAATAACCATTTCTCTATCCATGAACAAATGTTTTCTTCAAGCCACCAGTCCTCAGTTTATACATTAGTCGCCCATGTGGCACAGTTCAAAAGCTTTCGCAAATCCAAGTAACCCACATCCACTGCTGTACCTGAATCTAACTCTTACTCACTTTATATATATATATATTATATATTATTGCTATAAAGGGAACAAGTTGGGTTATTATATATATATTATTGCTATAGGGGAAGAGGATGGGTTATTATATAGTATTATTGCTATAAGGGTGAGGGTGGGTTATTTATATATATTATTGCTATAAGGGGTAGAGGGGTGGGTTATTATATATATATTTATTGCTCTAAAGGGGTAGAGGGTGGGTTATTATATATATATATATATCTATCTGCTATATGGCTGGGGTGGTGGTTCTCTCTCTCTCTTTATTGCTCTCCGGGGTCGAGGGTGGGTTCTATATATATAGTATGCATGTATTCTATAATAGCTATTGCTATAAGGGGTAGATGTTGGTTCATTATATATATATTTTGCTATAAGCGGGTAGAGAGGGTGGAGTTATTATTCGTCTTATTGCTATCAGGGGTAGAGGTGGGTTATGATTTACTCGCTATATTATGCTCACGGGTACAGGTGGGTTATTATATTTCTGCAATGGGAGCTGGGTACATATCATATTGCTATAAGGGGTAGAGGGTGGGTTATTATATAGTATGATGCTACTGCTACAGCGGTGTAGAGGGGTGGTTTCTATCTATCTTATTGCTATAAGATGGTAGAGGGTGGGTTATTATATATATTATTGCTATAACGGGGTACGGGTGGGTTTATTCTCTAACTCTTACGTTGCTATACAATGGTGGTCGGGTGGTTATTTATTTTAATTGCTACAGGGCGCGTAGGTTTTATTTAAGATGTGTAGGGTTTTATTATATATTAATTGCTAAAGGTAGGAGGGGGTATATAATCTATTAGCTTAGGGTAGAATGGGTGGGTTTATTATATGCTATTTTGCTATCAGGGGTGAGGGGGTTATTAGATATATATTATTCTATAAGGGGTAGAGGGGGTTTTTATATATGATATTATTGCTATAAGCCGTTGACGGGTGGGTTATTTAATATCTATTGCTAGCCCGGGTCCGGTGTTTATTGATATTACTGACAAGGGGTAGAGGGTGGTTATTATAATAATCTATCCTGTCATGTGCGGTAGTGTATATATCTTTTCTAGGGTAGGGTGGGTTTTTTATATATTTATGCTATACCGGGGTAGATCGGGTGGGTTATTATTTATATTCTGCTATAAGAAGGGTAGAGTGTGGTTCTTTATAATAGAATTTATTGCTATAAAGGGGTCGCGTGGTGGGGTTATTTAATGACTATTATCTGCTATCCAGGTGGTAGAGGGTGTGGTTATTATCTAATATTACTTGCTACTACAGGGGTGTAGGGTGGGTTATTACTAACTATGATAGGCATTGCTCATAGAGGGGTAGAGGTGGGTTATTATATATCTGTATTTAGGGGTTCGGTGCTATCTATAATATGTAGGGTAGAGGTGTTGTTATATATAATATTATATGCATAATGGGGTATAGGTGGTTTTATATATATTATTGAGCTATAGGTAAGGGTGTGTATTATATAGTATATTATTGCTATAAGGGGTAAGAGGGGGGTTTATATATATAATTTATTGCTATAAGGGGTAGAGGTTGGTCCTTATTTATTAAATTATTGCTCTAAGGGGAGAGGGTGGTAATATAGTTTTCTATGATGAGCTGTTATTATATATATTTATTGCTGACAGGGTAAGGTGGGTTATTATTATATATTATTGCTATATGTGTCGGGGGGTGGGTTAATCTATTTCGCTTTATTTGCTTCATGGCGTAGAGGTGGGTTAATTATCTATATATTATTCTTCAAGAGGGGTAGACGGGTGAGTCTTTCATATATCTTATTGCTACGAGGGTAGAGGGTGGGTCTATTATATACTATATTATTGTCTCTAAAAGGGTCGAGGGTGGGTTATTAATCTAGATACTATTCTTGCTATACACCGGGGTAGAGGTGTGGTTTTCTTACCGCTACTTATTTCTATAAATGGGTCGCGGGTGGGTTCTTCTCTCTCTCTTCCTTTTCTGCGTGGTGCAAGGCTGGGTTCTTATCTCTATATGTACTGCTTCACAAGTGGGTGACGGGTGGGTTATTCTATCCTCTTGCTAGTAGGTGTTATTCTCCTATTATTGCTAAAGGGGTGAGATGGGGGGTTTTTCTACTATATCTGTTCTAAATCTTGCTAATAAAGGGTAGAGGGTGGGTTTATGTAGGGATCTATAGGGTGGTGTTAATAATCTTATTGCTATAAAGCTGGGTGATCGTGTGGTTAATTATATATATATATTCTTGCTATAGGGTGTATATGTGGGTTTATTTATTATCTCTAATTTGCTACTAAGGGTAAACGGGTGGGTTTTCTATTAGATACTTCTTAGGTAGTTGGTATACTAAACGGTAAAGGTGTAGACGGGTGGGTTTATTCTCCTACTATATCTTCTATAAGGGGTTAGCGGGTGGGTTTTAATTGCTATAGGTGGGGGTTATATTATTGCTATAAGGTAGTGGTAATATGCTCTACGTAGGGTGGTATCTCTTCTGCTACTAAGTGGGTTTGAGGTGTGTGTTATATGTTTTTTCTTGTGGTACAGGTGGTATTATTTTATTCCTACTATGAGGTGCGTCTTATTTATAAATATGTTAATCAGTAAGTCCCGGTATCTCTTACTATGATTATGTGGATAAGGTTAGTGTGTTTTTAATATTATCTTGTGTGATTGTTAATCGACATGATTTTCCTCTTTTCTAATTAAGGTTCGCGATTCCCTCATGTCTGGGATAGTTTCTGCAAGGCATTGCCGATATTCTATCTCTGTCACCTGCTCTGCCCTACAAGACACAGTACGACTAATAAGTACAGAAAACCCTCACCAAAACAAAACCAAAATAATTACACACTTTACCATGAGTTTTGCCACTTCTTTGGAGAATAGCAGAATGCCAACAGAGCATCTGGGAGTTGTGTCCCACAACATTTTTGGTTGATATTTCCTGCTCTACAGCAGTTACTATACTGAGACCATTCTCCAATGTTACTTATTATCTAATATTATTATACAATACAGGTGGGGTCACAGAACTATGAATCGTTTGTGGTTGTTTAAATGTGTCAGTTCCGTCTTTTCCCTTTTCTTGGCCCTTTAAATAATTAGCCACGCAAATAGCAGTGGAATAGCAAGTTCCTCTATCATAGAGACGGGGGGGCCAATTACTTTGTATGACGATCCATGGTTTTTCATTTCCTCCGTGACTCTGGGTAAAACACGGGCGTATTTTTCGCTCCGACTGTCCTGTTCGCGAACTAGAGGCAAATGTTCCCACTGCCGACAATTCGCCGTGAGCGATCGTGGCGGTGCATTGATATGGAATTTTCCAACTTGCCGACACGTTTTTTTAGATAGACCGTCTATAGCGTCCTTAACGACGAGCCGGGGGTATCTTAGATAGGTTGGATATTTGTTTTAAACAGACGATTCAAGTCTTCTATCTCTAACGACCGTTAACATTCCCCTGTGATTGTACACCTGGGAAACGTTTACACGATAGTAAAGGTTTGGTGTACTGAAGTTTGTATATTTTAGCAAGGCGTGAAATCATCATAACTAAACAAACCTCTTTGTGGTCTTGGGTGATGGATCCGATGCCGTCACGACACAGATCGGAGGGGTTTCAAGCACTTTAGACGCCAGTTGCCGGGATTTTAATAAATCAAATGTGGGGATTCTCTCACAATTATTCATGATTTGCCAGGCGAAGGATCTGTAGCTATGTCCGGGCCAGATTCATTCATGAAAGTGGAAGTTGCAGTTCACACAACTTCGTGAAGATGAGACTTGATATTTTATACCAACTGCTTTAAACCAGTGAGGTTACACACCGATTATTTTCACTAGGCCGCCCCCCCACTTCTCCTCCATGATCCAGATTATAGACGAATGTCTATTGAGAATTACTCTACGGGAAGTTTTTGATTCTTGATTGGGTCGATCCTTGGGGCTCATTCACACTTAGTACACCGTTTTACGTACTGCCCGGGAAGAAGTGCGTCACTGTGCGTTTACGTAACTATACGCCATTACCCGAATCGTTAAAATGACAACTGAAAA
The DNA here is from genome assembly GCA_019447015.1 of Hymenochirus boettgeri. Classification (NCBI taxonomy): domain Eukaryota; kingdom Metazoa; phylum Chordata; class Amphibia; order Anura; family Pipidae; genus Hymenochirus; species Hymenochirus boettgeri. The sequence continues at coordinate 188,917 of JAACNH010000070.1, forward strand.
AGGCGCTACACATGGACCCGAGCCCGAGGCACACTACAGCATCGTGTATAGAATAACAGAATGTTTCATTGCCAAAAATCCTGTTCGTCCATTTGACCGAAGGTTTGTTTTGTTCCCGGTGAAAACGCAACAACGCCGGTATTTGAAAACTCAACCGACATACTGAAATATAAGCCAGTGTGCACCTATCCTTAAAGGATCGACCCCCAGTGTCCTATAACTCTGTACTGTGAGGCGCCATACACTAGGAACTTACCTTATCAGGTTAGGTACTTCCTTAAGCTGGGATACTACTGCCATCTAATGAATTCCGCCCGACATTTCCAATGTGTTCGGTAGTCGTCGGGATGAATATTGGATGGTTTATATCGGCCAGACGCGAACTGACATCTGTCGTTTGTCCGAATGGACGCATACCGATGCCTCGTTCGCTGCGAACTGTCAGACAACGGCTACGTTGGTCCACAACCCACAGTCCTACGATCCTGGGCCGACAGTTGGGAAGACGATGTTATATGTCTTGTACTGTATGTAATGTCTATATGTATTTACTGAATGTATATGTATGTAAGTTTTTGTATCGTCTGTCTTGTATGTCTTCTGTCATGTATGTATTATGTATCTGTATTATGTACTTCATGTGTATATTTGTACTGTACTGTCTTCTGCTGTCTCTCTGTCTGTTTTCTTGTCTGTCTGTAATGCTATTGTCAGTTGTACCTTTTCTATGTCTGGACTGTGGTGTGATGATCTCTCACTGTCTCTTATGTCCTTTGTCTTGTCTGTCTGCTCTGTCTGTTTCTTTTGCTATCGACTGTCTGTGTCTTGGTCGTCCCTGTTGTACTGTTTTTGCTATTAATGTCTGTATTATGCTGCAACTATGTATGTTACTGTATGTCTGTCATGTAGTAGTCCTGGGTTATGTTTACTGTAGTATTTTGATGTATGTAGGATTAGTCTGTACCACTCCTCACTTGTATGTAAACGGACTTACTAAGTGTATGAGTATGTATTGGATGTAGGTATGTACTGTAATGTATTGTGTGTATGATCCTGTGTTATTTACTGTATGTCTTATTGTGTTGGTGTATTGTGTGTCTAGTTGTGTGTATGTATTTTATTTCTTATATTGGCGCTACATATTCCATTACAAATATTAGTATAATCATTCCTACCCTACTTTCTGCCAGAGTGGGAGGGATTTGTTTACCCTCCAGTGAGTATTGAACTACAATTCCCACATCCTTTGAGGCTTTAACAGTTGTATTCAGCCTAAGCTAGCACATTTGCAGTTTTTTGCTTGTCTCTTTTCATTAAACCTGCAGAAGTTCCTGTGATTATTATCTCAGGTGAGGAATGAATATGTCTGGAATGTGCTCAGGTCACTGATTGGTTTATTTAATATAAATAGTGTAGATGGATAAAGTAATGAACCAAGGGCAAATGACGGCTAATCTGTTATTTCGTCGCACCTGTATTTTCCAATGTCTGTATAACAGTTACATAGTAACATAGTATTGGAGATTGTATAAAGACATACGTCCATCTAGTCCAACCTTTATACCCTACCCATAATGTCTGTATAACAGTTACATAGTAACATAGTATTGGAGGTTGTATAAAGACATACGTCCATCTAGCCCAACCTTTATACCCTACCCGTAATGTCTGTGTAACAGTTACATAGTAACATGGTATTGGAGGTTGTATAAAGACATAC
>JAACNH010000070.1:190814-239814 GCA_019447015.1 Hymenochirus boettgeri
CTTCCATCTAGTCCACCTTTTACCTAACCTAATGTCTGTATAAACCATTACATAGTACAGTATTTGGAGGTTGTTAAAGACCATACGTCCATCTAGTCCAACCTTTATACCTACCCCATAATGTCTGTATAAGTTACATAGTAACATAGTTGGAGGTTTTATAAAGACATACGTCCTCTAGTCCAACCTTATACCCTACCCATAATGTCTGTATAACAGTTCATAGTACATAGTATTGGAGTTGTATAAAGACATACGTCCATCTAGTCCAACCTTTATATACCCTACCCATAATGTCTGTATAACATTTTACATAGTAACATAGTATTGGAGGTTGTATAAAGACATACGTCCATCTATCCAACCTTATACCCTACCCATAATGTCTGTAAACAGTTCAAGTAATATTATTGGAGGTTTGTATAAGACATACGTCCATCTAGTCAACCTTTATACCCTACCCATAATGTCTGTCTAACAGTTACATAGTAACATAGTATTGGGGTTGTATAGACATACGTCCTCTAGTCAACCTTTATACCCTACCCATATGTCTGTATAACGTTACATAGTAACATAGTATTGGAGGTTGTATAAAGACATACTCCATCTAGCCCACCTTTATACCCTACCCCTATGTCTGTATAACAGTTACTAGTACATAGTTTGAGTTTGTATAAAGACATACGTCATCTGTCCCCCTTTATACCCTACCCATAATGTCTGTTAAACAGTTACATAGTAACATAGTATTGGAGGTTGTATACATAGTACTCCCATCTAGTCCCAACCTTTATACCCCTACCCATAATGTCTGTATAACAGTTACATAGTAACATAGTATTGGAGGTTGTATAAACATACGTCCATCTAGTCCACCTTTATTACCCTACCCACATAATGTCTGTATAACGTTACATAGTAACATAGTATTGGAGGTTGTAGTAAACTGTACTTCCCTCTAGTCCAACCTTTATACCCTATACCCATAATGTCTGTATCACAGTTACACATAGTAACAAAAAGCCAAAGTTTATACTTTACTTTCCCTTCTAGTCATTTTAGTGTTCCCTTTCTGAACTGCTTCCATTCCAAGATGTTCCCTTTTGTAGATGGGATTCCAAAACTGCACCGCATATTCCAAATGAGGCCTTACCAGTGCCTTGTAAGAAGGGAGAATAATATTTTCTCCTTGAACTATTCCCCTCTTCATACAAGACATATCTTGCTAGCTCTAGCTGTTTGCTACCTGGCATTGTTTGCTATGGCTAAGTCTGTTATCTAACCAGAACCCCAATCTTTTTCCATTACAGATGCACTTACACAGAGTTATTTATGGTGTAGGGGCACAGGATTATTACATCCCAAATGCATCACCTTCCATTTATCAACATGAATCCTCATCTGCCATTCTTCTTCTGCCATTTGATAATCTATCTAGGTTCTGCTTGCAGCACTTGCACATCATTGAAGTTTCCAGATCTGCATAGTTTAGTGCCATCAGCAAACACAGAGACTTGCTCTCAATGCCCCTTCTAAGTCATTTATAACAGCTTAAAACAGAGTGGCCCCAGTACAGAACCCTGAGGGCCCCACTTAGAACTTTACCCACATAGATGTAGCTCCGTTACCACCACTCTCTTTTTGCGGTCCAATAACCCGTTCTCTATCCATGAACAAATGTTTTCTTCAGGCCAACAGGTCCTCAGTTTATACATTAGTCGCCCATGTGCACATGTATCAAAAGCTTTCGCAAATCCAAGTACACCACATCCACTGCTGTACCTGAATCTAACTTCTTACTACACTTAATATATATATATAATATATTATTTCATAAAGGGAACAAGGTGGGTTATTATATATATATTATTGCTATAAGGGGACGAGGATGGGTATATTATATAGATAGTTCTTATGCTATAAGGGGTAGAGGGTGGGTTATTATATATATCATTATTGCTATAATGGTTCAGATGTTGGGTTCTTATCTATCTAGTATTGCCTACTAAAGGGGTGACAGGGGGGGTTATTATATATATACTATCATTTATATTAATTGGCTATAAAGGGGTAAGGTGGGTTTATTATATATATATTTTGGCTATAAAGGGGTAGAGGGTTGGTTAATTTATATATCTTATTGCTCTAAGGTGGTAGAGGGTGGGTTCTTATATATATAGTATTGCATACGTAGAGGGTGGTTATTAATTAGCTATTATTGCTATAAGGGGTAATCAAGTTGGTTATTTATATAATATTAATTGCTATAAGGAGGTTAAGAGGGTGGGTTATTCTGCTTTTATTGCTCTCAGGGTGAGGTGGGTTATTTCTCTCGCATAATTCATGCGTCCAAGGGGTAGAGGGTGGGTTATTATATATTTTCTTCTCTAATCAGGGGTAGCAGGTGGGTTATTCATATAAGATATTATTCTATTGCTATCAGGTCTGGGGTGGGTCTCTTATGCTGGGGTGGGGTTTATTATATAGTATTATTCTTAGCTATAGGTGGTCAGTGTGGGTTCTCTAATCTCTTATTGCTAACAGGGTAGAGGGGTGGGTTATTATTCGATCTATTATTGCTATAGGGGTACGGGGTGGGTTATGAGGATCTCTACTATTATTAGCTATACAACCGGGTGCGGTGGTTCATTCATATGATACTTATTGCTATAGGGTCTGAGGGGGGTTCTTCTATCATATATATTGCTAATGCTCGGGTAGAGGGTGGGTTAGTTATATATTATTATTGCTATAAGTGGGGTAGGAGGGTGTGTTAATTATATACTATTATTGCTATAGAGGGTAGAGGGTGGGTTTATTATATCGATCTTATGCTATAGATGGTGAGGGGGTTATTAGATATATTATTATTTGCTAAAGGGGTAGAGGGTGGGTTTTATATAATATTAATTGCTATAGGGGAGCGGTGCTAGGGGGGTTTCATTAATAGCATCTATGTGAGTGTTATATATATGCTATAGGTACGGGGGTTTTTATAATTTTGCATAAGGGTAGTGTGGTTATTCTATGATTATATTATGCGTACAGGGGTAGAGGGTTAGGTTATTCATATAATCTTTTGCTATAAATCGTGGGTTAGAGGGTGGGTTTCTATATCTTATTCTTCGCTAAAGGTGGTAGAGGTGGGTTTTTATATATATATTTACTGCTATAGAGTAGGGGTGAGTGTGTTTTCTTAACTAATTTTGCTATAAATAGGGTAGAGGGTGGGTTCATTATAAGATAAGATTTTATTGCTATAAGGGTAGCGCGGTGGGTTTTCTCATTATTTCTGCGCTCCAGTGGTAGAGGGGTGGGTATTATCCTAATTCAGATTGCGTCATACAGGGGTTAGAGGTGGGTTAGTTCCATGCATCTGCATTATTCTATAAGGGGTAGAGGTGGGTTTTATATATAATATTATTGCATAATCGGTTCAATGGTGGTTATATACTTTGGTTAGGTCGCGTGTCTATATCTATATATTATTGCTATAGGGGTTAGAGGGTGGTTTATATATATTTATTGCTATACAGGGGTAGAGGTTGGTTTTATTACTATTATATTTGCTATACAGGTGAAGGGTGGGTTTATTATATATATATTACTTGCTACACGGTAGAGGGGCTGTGTTTATTATATAATTATTGGCTATACTGGGCGGGTGAGGTTTTTCTCGCTTTTACTGTGCTCTTGTCATTATCATCTCTTGCTTCACAAGGTCAGATTTTTATATGCTACTAACGAGGGTAGAGGGTGGTATTAATATACTATAGTTACTTGCTCAAGGTCGAGTGGGTTTATCGATATTTGCTTGGTTAGTTGGTATTATAGATATATTCTATAGTCGCGTGCTTTCCCTGGGTGAGCTGCCAATTATGCCAGAGGGTTGTGGATTATTGAATATGTAAGGGGTGAGTGTTTTATGTATATAATGATTCATAGTGAGGGTTTTATTATATTCTATAGGGTAGATGTAAATTTAAGCTTAGAGGGTCGAAGGGTGGTTAATTCATATATATTTATTTGCTATCAGGGGTAGAGGGTGGGTTATTATCTATATATCTAATTGCTTGAGGGTGTAAGAGGGTGAGGTCTTCTCATTATATTATTTTGCTATCAGTTGGTAAGAGGGTTGGTTATATATTATATTAGTTTTCATAACAGGTGTCAGGGTTGGGTTATTAAGATCTATATATATTTTGCTATACTACCGGGGTAGCAGGGTGGTTCTCTGTCTCTTCTTTGGGCGGATCTTCTTCATATCTCCATTGTCTACGTGGGTAGCGGTGGGTTATTATTCTATAGTACTGCTGGTACTAAGGGTACGGGTGGGTATTTTATCATTTTGCTCTACGGGGTAGCGGGTGGTTATTCTTCTTACTTTTGCTTCAGGGGTCAGAAGGGGGGTTATTATCTCATCTTTTTGCTATAATGGGTAAGTGCCTTATATATATAGTGATTATTGAGGCTTAAGGGTATGGGGGCGTTATCTATAATATATATTGCTATAACTGGGGTACGTGTGGTTCAATTATATATGATTCTCTTGCTATAAGGATATGTGGTATTCTATCACTGCTCCCGAGGTTGGGTGGGTTCTTCTATTAGACTATTATTGCTATTCGTGTCGCGGGTGGGTTTCCCTTTAGTACGGTGGTATTAGCTTTCTTACACGTGGTTTGGGTGATCTGTGTACAGATGGATATTTTCCTCTCTGTCTCCCATTCAAGTTTCAGAGTCCCCGATTCCCCTCTGTCTAATTGGGTATATTATTTTTTAACTTGGCGATGAGCATTGCCGTTGGATCATATCTATCTCTGTCACCTGCTCTGCCCTACAAGGACACAGTACGACATAATAAGGACAGTAAAACCCTCACAAACAATACCAAAATACTTACACACTTTACCATGAGTTTTCCACTTCTTTGGAGAATAGCAGAATGCCACACAGGCATTCTGGAGTTGTGTCCCAACATTTTTGGTTTGATATTTCCTCTCTACAGCAGTTACTTACTGAGACCATTCTCCAATGTACTGTATTAACTAATATTATTATACTAATACAGGGTGGGGTCACAGAACTATGACGCTTTGTGGTTGTTTAAATGTGTCAGTGCCTCTTTTCCATTTTCTTGGCCCTTAAATAATTAGCCACGCAATAGCATGGATACATTCAGTCCTATCCAATAGAGAACGGGGGGGCCAATTACTTTGTCTAGACGATCCATGGTTTTTCATTTCCTCCGTGACCTGGGTAAAACACGGGCGTATTTTTCGCTCCGACTGTCTGTTCGCGACTAGAGGCAAATGTTCCCACTGCCGACAATTCGCCGTGAGCGATCTGTGCGGTGCATTTGATATCGGAATTTTTCCAACTTGCCCGACACCGTTTTTCTTAGATTAGACTCGGTCTATAGCGCCTTAACGACGAGCCGGGCGGTTCTTAGATCGTTTGGATATTTGTTTAAGTAACTTGTCAATCTTCTATCTCTACACCGTTAACATTCCCTGTGATTTGTACACGCTGGAAACGTTTGGACCACATAGTAAAGGTTTGGTACACTGAAGTTGTGTATTTTAGCAAGCGATGAAATACAATCATAACTAAACAAACCTCTTTGTAGGTCTGGGTGATGGATCCGAGCCGTCACACACAGACTCGTGAGGGTTTCAATGCACTTTAGACCCAGATGTGCCCGGGATTTAAAATCAACATGTGGGGATTCTCTCACAATTATTCATGATTTCCAGGCGAAGGATCTGTACTATGTCCGGGCCAGATTCATTCCATAAAGTTGGAAGTTGCAGTTCACACCAACTTCCGTGAGATGAGACTTAGTTTTTATAACCAACCTGCTTTAAACCAGTGAGTTGTACACACCTATTTTCTCGATAGGCCCACCTTCTGCCTCCCTATGATCCTCAGAGCCTAGTATAGACGAATGTCTATGTGAGAATTACGTCTACGGGAAGTTTTTGATTCTTGATTGGGTCGATCCTTGGGCTCATTCACACTTATAACACGTTTTAGTACTCCCGGGAAGAAGTGCGTCACTGTGCGTTTACGACATACGCCATTCCCGATCGCTTAAACATGACAACGGAAAAAGGCGCTAACACATGGACCACAGCCCCAGGCCAACACTACAGTCGTGTATAAAGAACCAGAAGTTTCATTGCCAAAAATCTTTCGTCCTATTTGGACGAAGGTGTTGTTTGTCCTCGGTGAAACGCAACCGCCGGTATTTGAAACTCACCGACATACTGAAATATAAGCCAGTGTCACCTGATGCCTTAAGGATCGTACCCCCAGTGTCCTTCTCTGTACTGTGAAGGCCGCCATACACTAGGAACTTACCTTATCAGTTAGGTACTTCCTAAGCGGGATACTCGCCATCTAACAATTCCGCCCGACATTTCCATCGTGTATCGGGTCGTGGCGGGAGAATATTGGATTGTTTATATCGGCCAGTACTCGACGACATCTGTCGTTTGTCCGAATGGACGCATACCGGATGCCTCGTTCGCTGCGAACTGTCAGACACTGCTACGTTTGCCAAACCCACAGTCCTAGATCCTGGGCCGACCAGTTGGGAAGACGATGTTATATGGTCATTTGTATGTATGTATGTATATATGTATTTATGTGATGTAATGTAATGTATTGTTAGTATGTCATGTTCTCTTTCTTGTATGTACTGTCTGTATGTGTCATGTATGTATGTATTTCCTGTCTGTATATTGTCTGTCACTTCATCTGCCATGTCTCTCTGTCTGTTCTGTCCTGTCTGTCATGCTCATAGTATGTATTGTAGTTGTCTATCTTATGTCCTTGTCTGTCTGTCTGTCTGATCTGTTTCATATTCGTCTCTCTGATTGTCTTCTTTGTCATGTATCCTTCTGTCTGTATCGTCTTGTTGTCAATCTGCTGCACTGATTGTAGTTACTGTAGTCTGTCGTCTCTATGTTATGTATTGTCCTGAAGGTTATATGTCTTATTATGTTTTTTGTCTGTATTGTCATGTCTGGTCATGTATTGCTCTGTCACCATCCTCCACTTGTATGTAAAGGACATTACTAAGTGGTATGATGATGTATTGTGATGTAGGTATGTACTGTAATGTTATTGTGGTATGTCGACTGTGTTGTTACTGTATGTCTGTCATTGTGTTGGTGGTATTGTGGTGTCTGTAGTTGTGTATGTATTTTATTTCTTATATTGGCGCTACATATTCCATTACAAATATTATATGAGATCATTCCTACCTACTATGTCTGCACGAAGTGTGGAGGGATTTGTTTAACCCTCCAGTGATATTAACTAACATTCCCAGTCATCCTTTGAGGCTTTAACCAAGTTGTATTCTCAGCCTAAGCTAGCACTTTGGCAGTTTTTTGTTCCTCTTTTCATTAAAACCTGCAGAATGTTCTGTGAATTATTATCTCAGGAGGAAATGAAATTGTCTGGAATGTGCCTCAGGTCACTGATTGGTTTATTTAATATAAATAGTTAGATGGATAAAGTAATGAACCAAGGGCAAATGACGGCTAATCTGGTTATTTCGGTCGCACCTTGTATTTCCTCACGTGGAAATCACATGGCGATTGGAGAGGTGCCTTTAATTAAAGGGAATATTCATTTCACATGGCGATTGGAGCTGTGCCTTTATTACAGGGTAATTCACTTTTTCTCCTCGTGAAAGTCCATGGCCGATTGGAGGGTGCCTTTAATTAAGGGAATTCACTTATTTCCTCCCCTCCGTGTGGGTGAGTCACTTACGATTGGAGAATATTGCCTTTAAAATTAAGACTCATACTTTCCACTTAAGTGATCTACTCGGGCCCAGTGATTCGTTCACATGTATTAGTGTCCGAGGGTTATGGGATCCGGTTGATTTTATAGGTGGTTTTTCACTTATGTCAGATTGAAGTTGGCAGTCCATGTGTCACGCACTGAAAACTAACCCTGCAAGCTTTCTTTTGCTTAGGTAGTTATTATAATTAAATGTGTCCCTTTTATGGCTGCTGTTAAAAATTAATATCTATATATCTTTAGATTGGTTTCCCTAGACAGGGACCACATTGAGCTGCGGATACGCAAGGATGGAAGAAGCTAATGATGTCACAGTACATCATGTGAACTTTAAAGCATTAGATTCCACATGGCCAGTTGCTTTATACCAGGGCAGAGTTGTAGATCTGAGAGAGAACGGGATTGGTCAGATTGAGGGTCGCGGGCGGGGCGTGTTGATCGGCGGTATACACACCTCTGCACCTGACTTTACGCCAATTCCTTCATGTTCCCATAGCGTCAGTCAGTACATGGCCTAAATAGTCCCTACTAATCTAACTACTCCTCCATGATTGGCAGTTTAACAGGAGAACGATACACTTTTTTAAACGGGAAAGTGCCTGTTGCAGGAAGGCGGATTGATTATTCCTACCCTCCCCATCTGTTTTGTTGAGGAGCTACAGCACGTGCAGTTTCATTGGCCAGGTTCGTCAAAAGTCAGTTTTTTCTTTGGGCTGTGCTAAACCATATTAGGGGTAGGAAGTACCTGTCCTTTAAACCCTGCTGTCCCAATACTGTTTTTTTATAATAAATGTACACCGCGATAGTTTGTCCTTTATTATAACGAAAATGGTGTTTAAACCGCATTTCCCGACCAGTTGGTTTTAGCGAGCGACTCCTCTCTATTGAGCACAATGTCTGTTTACGTAGAATCGTTGGATATCATCATTGCAGCGTACAGTCATCGCTCACAAAATCGCAAGAGTTATCGGCAACGCGTTTTGTGTGTGCTTTCTTTGCGTTTTGCGTTTGCGCGCTTGCTTTTTGTGAAGGCTTTTTTTGGCCATTTTTCGTTATGGGAACACAACGTCGCGCAATAGTTTCCCCCCGCAGATTTCCATATTAGCGAAATCTCGGGCGCATCGCGTAAAACGCGCTAATTGCGGCCTGCCCCTTCTATAGGGAATAAATGTTCCGTAGTCGGTTTTTGACAGTTACAGAGGAGGATCCAGGGCTGGATCTGACACAGCCCATTCTCCTCTATGAATTGTTGAAATCGTATTGGACTGTGCGGAAGAGGAATTAGGGGATCAACGCGCATGCGACAAGGTCGCCAGATTCATTTTGGTTTGTATTCTGTTGCCTGCCGGCTCTCTGCTCTGATATTTTCTGTGTAGAGATGGATTCCCTTCGTGTTTTCATTTACAAACAATTCCTTATCCCCACCCCCCCCAATATACAGTCACAAGCGATGTAGGTGGCGGGCGGTGCTTTTGGGGGTCGTAGTATTTCATTCTGCATCTGTGCGTTATATTTTCAATGGGAGATTTAACTGAGAGGTTTTTTAATTGGATTTTTATGGGGACGTCGCGAGTAAAGTGACCGAAGTAACGTAAACATTGGGGTTACAACTCCTTGTAATACGCAATCTCACATCTCATCGAAAATAAACCCCCGATTGGTATCATTGGTTGGGTTTCTAACATGGGGGACCGAGGGCAATAACTGAGCCTGCGTTATGTCAATGACTGTTCCCCTAGTACTGCGCCCCTAGTATGGACCTCTTACTATAACCCAAGACTGCACCGCTAACTTGCAATCCTAATAACCGCAAAACCGCCGCATTGGCAATCCTATAGACCGCAACCTCTACATTGCAAATCTATAGACCGCACCGCCGCCTTGCAATCCTATAGACCGCACCGCCGCATTGGCAATCCTATAGACCCGCAACCGCCGCATGCAATCCTATAGGACCGCACCTCTACATTGCAATCCTAATGAACCGCACCGCTGCCTTTCAATCCTATAGACCCGCACCGCTACAGTGCAATCCTATAGACCGCACCTCACATGGCAATCCTATAGACCCCGCACCGCTCATGCAATCCTATATGATACCCGCTCCACCACCCCTACATTGCAGTCCTATAGACCGCAAACCGCTACCATTGCAATCCCTACTATACCGCACATCTACATTGCATCCTATAGAAACCGCACCGCTAACCTTGCAGTCCCTATAGACCGCACTCTACATTGCAATCTATATACCGCCTCCCGGAACCGTACATTGCATCCTATAGCCGCCCCTCTACATTGCAATCCTATAGACCCCGCAACCGCTACCTTGCAATCCCTATAGACCTCCAACCACCTACATGTCAAGTCCCCTATAGACCGCAACCGCTACATGCAGTCCTATAGACCGCACCGCTAACCAGTTGCAATCCTATGACCCACAGCTACATTGGCAATCCTATAAAAAGACCGCCACCGCTACATTGCAATCCTCCTAGCCCGCACCTCTGACATTGCAATCCGCTATAGACCGCAACTCCGCATTGCCGTCCTATAGACCCGCACCGCCGCATTGCACATCCTATATACCCGCACCGCTCATTGCAATCCTATAGACCCGCCCTGCTACATTGCAATCCTAGACCCCGCAAACCGCTGCATGCATCCTATAACTCACCGCTACATTGCAATCCTATAGGACCCGCACGTCTACAACATTGCAATCCTATAGACCGCCACTTTATAACAGTTACATAGTAACATAGTACTGGAGGTTGTATAAAGATGTACGTCCATCTAGTCCAACCTTTATACCCTACCCATAATGTCTGTATAACAGTTACATAGTAACATAGTATTGGAGATTGTATAAAGACATGTAATGTTATACAACATTAAATGGGTAGGTATAAAGGTTGGACAGATGGACGTATGTTCTTTATACAACCTCCAATACTATGTTCCTATGTAACTGTTATACGACATTATGGGTAAGGGTATAAAGGTTGGACTAGATGATGTATATGTTCTTTATACAACCTCCAATACTATGTTACTATGTAACTGTTATAACAGACATTATGGGTAGGGTTATAAGGTTTGACTAGATGGACGTATGTCTTTATACAACCTCCAATACTATGTTACTAGTAACTGTTAGACAGACATTATGGGTAGGGTATAAAGGTTGACTAGATGGACGTAGTCTTATACAACCTCCAATACTATGGTTACTATGTAACTGTTATACAGACATTATGGGTAGGGTATAAAGGGTTGGACTAGATGGACGTATGTCTTTATACAACCTCCAATACTATTTTACTATGTAACTGTTTACAGACATTATGGGTAGGGTATAAGGTTGGACAGATGGACGTATGTTCTTTATACAACCTCCAATACTATGTTACTATGTAACTGTTATACAGACATTATGGTAGGGTATAAAGGTTGGACTAGAGACGTATGTTCTTTATACAACCTCCATACTATGTTACTATGTAACTGTTATACAGACATTATGGGTAGGTAAAAGGTTGGACTAGATGGACGTATGTCTTTATACAACCTCCAACTATGTTACTATGTAACTGTTATACAGACATTATAGTAGAGTAAAAAGGTTGGACTAGATGGAAGTATGTCTTTAATACAACCTCCAATACTATGTTACTATGTAACTGTTATACAGACATTATGGGTAGGGTATAAAGGTTGGACTAGATGGACGTATGTCTTTATACACCTCAATACTATGTTACTATGTAACTGTTGACAGACTTATGGTAGGTATAAAAGGTTGGAATAGATGACGTATGTCTCTATATAACCTCCAATACTCTGTTACTATGTTACTGTTATACAGACATTATGGGTAGGGTATAAATGTTGGACTAGGTGGACGTATGTCTCTATACAACCTCCAATACTATGTTATTATGTAACTGTTATACAGACATTTGGGTAGGGTATAAAGGTTGGGCTAGATGGACGTATGTCTTTATACAACCTCCAATACTTGTTACTATGTAACTGTTTATACAACATTATGGGTAGGGATAAGGGTTGGACTAGATGGACGTATGTCTTCATACAACCTCCATACTATGTTACTATGTAACTGTATACAGACATTATGGTAGGGTATAAAGGTTAGACTAGATGGACGTATGTCTTTATACAACCTCCATACTATGTTACATGTAACTGTTAGACAGACATTATGGGTGGGTATAAAGTTGGACTAGATGGACGTATGTCTTTATACAACCTCCAATACTATGTTACTATGTAACTGTTATACAGACATTATGGGTAGGGTATAAAGGTTGGACTAGATGGAACGTATGTCTTTATACAACCTCCAATACTATTTACTATGTAACTGTTATACAGACATTATGGGTAGGGTATAAAGGTTGGACTAGATGGACTTATGTCTTTATACAACCTCCAATACTATGTTACTATGTAACGTTTATACAGACATTATGGGTAGGTATAAAGGTTGGACTAGATGGACGTATGTCTTTATACAACCTCCAATACTATGTTACTATGTACTGTTATACAGTACATATGGGTAGGGTATAAAGATTGGACTAAGATGGACGTATGTCTTTATACAACCTCCAATACTATGTTACTATGTAACGTTATCAGACTCTATGGGTAGGGTATAAGTTTGGACTAGATGGACGTATGTCTTTATTCAACCTCAATTACTATGTTACTGTGTTACACTGTGTATATATATTGTGTAGATTATACTGTATATATTATTTAGTAGATTATACTGTATATATTATTAGTAGATTATAATGTAATATTATATTGTATTGTACTGTATAGACTCTTATTTTATTTGCATTATACTGTATAGAATATATTATATTGATTATATGGCATATAATATAACCAGTATGTGTAATAAATTATCCTGTAAAATATCTAGCATTATACATTGGTAATGGGTGTGGCTTAGATCCTGGTGTGTTTGGACCAATAGAAGTGTCATTTTTGTCCAACCAATCATGATCACATCAACATTTTTCGATTTAAGGTGAAGAGCGAGAGAACGGGAAGGGCAGTTTCAATGGAAGCAGTATAAACTTAATGTAAAGGAGGTTAAACATGAGATGTTCTGACAGTTAATATTATAGGATTCTGTTTTCATACACTTTACATGGCCAAATGTATCCCAATGTCTTAGGAAAGAGATACTTATTGGTGTAGACCATGACAGTTCCATTATCCTTTAGGGTCTATCGGATGGATACCCATTACTCCAGTCTTGTATGATCTTCTCAGAAGGTCTCCAGCCCCTGTAAACATCTGGTACAAGTTAACAGCCGGTGAACAGAAGTCAAGTCTTATCAAGTCCAGGGCGCTAGAAGGACTACAGGAATTTGTACCAAAATGACTGTGATTAAACCTGCAATCATCTGCAGAGGTTTCTCATGTATTTGAAGGAATTTGCGGCGTCATATTTTCTGTTCTACACAGATCCACCTCACTGCAGGAATTAAAAACCACATACAATGAAATCCGTAAAGTCCGTATAATACTTTCCCCTGGTTTTGTTTTAATTTTTTCCTAAGTCTCTTCTTTCAAACGAGGTCAATAAAACATTCCCCCGGGGGCCCATCATTTTATTTGATAAAAACCCATCTTACCTTATGTGTATTTCACTGTAACAGATTAGATGGGAATATAAAGGGATTAACGAGGATTTCTGGGGCCCGAGTTCCAAGATTCAGGATGTTCAATTTAAATAACATTGGGATTTAGGGATGAAACTTCTTTGAGAGACGAGTAGGAGGATGAAGTTTAATCTTATCAATTTTGAGCACCTGGTTCTTGGTGGGTCTTGAAAAAAATCTTCTTAATATTAATACAGAATATTATTACAGAATAGAGACGTTCATCATGGCCAAGCAAACATCACACTCAACAATTAAACTCTGGTAACCTATTAATTCTAACCAATCAGAAACAAACTACTACTTCTGGAAACCAGCCCACTACTGATCACCTCCACTAACCATTCCTCCAAACACACCCTAGTCAATACTATCAGGCTCCATTCCATACCTGACAATACTACAAACCAGTCATGGTCCAACGATTCCTGACCTGCTATTATGTGACCCTCAATGTGTCTTTACAACCAGCCACCACAGATGAAATAACACAGATAATACCAACAATTCCTCTATCTGCTCTTTAATCTTCAAGTGCTGCCATCTAGTTGTCCATCCTAAGTGCTAGTAGCTTCTAACCAGCCATTATTCCCAACAAACAAGGACAACACCCTAAAATAACCATTTGTCACTTACAAAACCTGTGCTATTCTGTTCTCACCCATTAGTGGCCCACCTAGACATCCCCATATCTTATAGAGAACTGTAACACCCAACCAAATGATAGCTGTCGGGGTCAACCAGTCTGCACAATAGCCGACCATTGCAACAACAGGATCCCAGTTATTTTACTGAACAGTCATCTTTACCACCCAGCAGTCAATCCTAAAGATCTGCCATTCATACATTCAACTGTTCCACCCTATCAACCATACCCAGGACTGTCGGTACGTAAACCCTCCACCCCAACTCTTCTGTTCATCAAGGCTATGTATGTTCTGTGTCGATTGAAAGAACAACATTCATCCCTGCGAAGACTAAGCCATGTTAATCTATATAAAGGTAGGATCTGCTTTTGTGAACAACCAAGGAGCTGCTGGCTAGGAAGCCAACTCTCCTCGGATTGGCCAGTCCTTGGTTGTCTACTGACCTTTCTGTAAACCAATCATGTTCCCTATTTAAACCACATCATTTTCTTCTGATTGAATGGAAAGTTGAATGGAAAATTAAGTTACGGTAAAATATTTGTCCATATTTTTAGCCCAGTTGACTGCCAGGGCAGAAATTCCATCCTATCGGGCAGAAATACCACCCCATGTGTACAAATCCTACCAGCCATCAGCAAGAGACAATGAAACATTTAACAACATTGGTTCAACCAAATTCCCCTCTGTAATTTCCCCAAAATCCTTGTAATTACCAGGATTCACTGGTTTGGGATTGCTCCTTAGATCTGTTTTTAGTGCTTAGTTGACCTTTAACTTACGCTAATGCCAGGTAACTCTCTCCCATTCTGGGCCTCCCACACACATTCCCATCCAGAATATTCTCGTCCTATGAATTTTGATAACAGAGATGGAACCCAAGGAGATATTACTCTGTACTTAGCTGCTAATTACAGATCTGGGATAGATATGTCAAGCCCATCCATTATCCTGGATACCCAGCGTCGGTATCTGAGCTCAGATCTCTATCGCCGTTCCTTGTTGGTATAAAATACAGAACAAAGGTGCCCATGAAACTGACCAATCGCATCGATGAAGAACGACCATAGTCACAATATGGTTGGTCGGGAGAGACGGAAAAAATCTGTTGGTCGGTATTGGCTCCCTTTACTTTAAGTATAGAAGCCAATCCGATCGTACTATGTATGGCCGCGTGCCGACCGTGTTAAGGGATCGGTCAGTTCCGTGTGGTGGTTTCCACTGCATGTGTGCCGACATATACCAATGTATTGCATCTGTATGGCCACCGTAAACAATATCAGTTCAATCGATTCGATCTGTACTGAGCAAAACCAACATTAACACACACAAAATCTCCTGTTCAAATGAACATACATAATGTCCCCTTTGTTCAAACCCCCCCCCTGGTCAAAATATCGACAGCATTGTTTGCCTGACCAACTGACCTTGGTTGAATTTTAGTTCAAATTGGACTATAATATCCAGACTTATGACTGGTTTATAGGCTGTATATTATATAGGCTTAAACTACAACCCAATCTGCCTTCCTCTATGGGCCTCCTGACCAACCACCCTGTTATACTTACAGGTACAACAACCGTTAACCTTCATCAAATGTAGAGCTTCTGTAACCACCATAAACCACCGCCTATCTGTATCAATCTACTGTACTGTGTGGGTGAAATCTACTGTACTGTGTGGGTGATTGTAGCAACAAATTAAAAAACGCAATTTATATTCTTTATAACGGCACAGGTTATCAAACCACTCAGGTTAAAATAATGTATGAATTCAGTCAATTTATGTTTTAAAGGAGAGCTAAAGCTAAAAGTAGCTATTAGGTAATTACTAATATTAGATTCTGTACCTCACACCTCGGAAATTAGCAGAATTGTGGGAAAATCTTTAAAATTTATTCTGCAGGCCTGTGGCTTTAACACAGTGTGTCATTGACCCAGATACAGGGTTGCATATGCTCAGTGATTCTCTAGCCCCTCCCCCTGCCAGAGCCCACTGCCCTCACTGTGATGGTTGTTAGTTTAAAGAACCAATGTCATTTTATTGCCGCCCTGTTCATTTTATTGGTGAATTTCAATGTATCACTTATTAATAACCTGGTTGTCTCCATTTACCTCTATAAACCCTGGGGAAAGTCTCAGATGATATATTTAATAAAATGACTGGAACCCTCACAGACAGAAAATCAAACCATTCTTGCACAAACTAATAATAATAATGTTGTGTAGCCAATGCCCCTGGGAGCCGTCTGGGGCCCATGATAAAAATACATCATTGCTATACCAAAAACCTAATTGACTACTATAATCATTCACAGGGCATTGAAAAGAATCAGAGATATAATGCAAGGTAACAGTAACTCCCCTTTAACCCAGTTAGGGGCCCCTGTCAGCGTTGTCTATAACACAACATCTCACCCTCATCTTCCTTTTAACTTCCATTTAATGATTTGTTTCTGGCCCCCCATGCAGTGAACAGGTCTGATTAACACACTGTCCTGAGCCACCAGGACTCCAAGATGAAAGGTCACTTTAAACGTCGGGGGCTGTAAATTTACTGAGCCTTCCCTCTCATTAAAGCCCCTGGTTCTGGAACACATCACAAGGATCCTTTAACCTTTTATCTACAGGACACCTGCATTGTTGGTCCGCCATGCAAACCACATCTCAATACAGGACTTTGATGATTTCTCTTTGAGTTTTGTTCTATTTGGACAGATTGGTTTCTAATACACCCACCAGAGGCTGAATGGGATCTAAGTTGATCTAAACGATTCCGAGACTTCAGACAAACGTGCAACCGGCACTCACAGATTTAACATCACGTTTGCACTTTATCACTGGATTTTACACCAGCTAATAGCCCTTTGTGACATGGATCACGTACAGCAGATTAACAATAACATCTCTGGTAAATGGCCCAAGCTCTCAGGGAGATTCAATAAAAGTTCTTATTGTTAAAAATGGTGCTAATTTTGCCCAAACCAATCAGATGTTAGCTTTCAAATGGTAAATAACATCGATTGGTTGGGGCAAATTAGCACCATTTTTAACCATAAGAACTTTATTGAATTTCCCTGCTAATGGTGCTAATGTTGCCCCAACTAATCAGATCTTATTTAACATTTGAAAGCTACATCTGATTGGTTGGGGCAAAATTAGCACCATTTTAAAAGACTTCTATTGAATAACCCGTATTATATTCCCAATTGTGGCAATTTGGTTCATTTTCTGTACTTGGAGGATCAGTAACATTGTAATATACCAACTACTTTTGATTGATTAACTGTCCCAAAACCATTGATTGATCTATGTCATGGATAACCTTAAAGGGCAAGTTCACCCCCTCAAATGAAAATTTTGTCAAATCACCTTCCAAACCTCAAGACTGCAATAGTTAAAAATGTGAGTGTATAGGTTCATACACACGTGCAATCACCAGGGCTGATACCATGTGTATGAATGGCTGTTTCACCCGACAAAGTACCCATACACATCCGTTACGTCCGTATGCCCCCCGGTCTGCCCCCCAACGCACGTGTGTATGAAGCTTGAGTCTAACCTTTCCGGGGTTTCTTGGTTCTTCCAGTTATCAGCTGTCAGTGGATGCAGAGGAAAGGAGAAGAAAATAATTAGCTACATACAGTAATGCTGGATACCACAAGGGAAGTTATTTGTCCCGTCCGTCGTTCGCCACTAGCGAGTTGTCGGACGGACACGAATCACAGTGTCAGTTAAGGTGAAAGTGTCACGCCTAACAGTTTGCCGCGACCAATCATGCAGGCCGAGGAGACCGCACAATCCCGTGATTTGGGCAAACAAACGACAGACATTGGTCGCCGTAGATGACAAAACCACAGCGAGTTTTTGACTTGATCGACCGATACCAGAAATATCAAATATCATCCGAGTTCGAACGGACTCGGACTTTCGAACTATCCCGGACACCAGGATTTCTGCTCGACTTTCAATAATTATCAAAGTTGTTCAAACATTCAAGGTGTGCGTATATGCGAAAATGTCTATTAAACCAATACGCGAGCATCGAATCCGGAGTAAATTTCTATTATCCAATACCGCGAGTATCGAATCACAGTAAAATGTCTATTATACCAATACGCGCGCATAGATCCGAGAGTAAAATGTCTATTATACCAATACGCGAGCATCGAATCCGAGAGTAAAATGTCTATTATA
The DNA here is from genome assembly GCA_019447015.1 of Hymenochirus boettgeri. Taxonomy (NCBI): domain Eukaryota; kingdom Metazoa; phylum Chordata; class Amphibia; order Anura; family Pipidae; genus Hymenochirus; species Hymenochirus boettgeri. The sequence continues at coordinate 209,181 of JAACNH010000070.1, forward strand.
CTCAATAACGCGTAGCATCGAAGTCCGAGAGTAAAATGTACTATATACCAATACGCGAGTCGAATCCGCGAGTAAAATGTCTTTATACCAATACGCGATTAATTATCGATTAAATCGAATCCGTGAGTAAAAATGTCTATTATACCAATACGCGAGTAAATATCGAATACGATACGTGAGTAAAAATGTCTATTATAACCAATACACAAGTAAATAGTAATTATCGAATCCGTGAGTAAAATGTCTATTACCAATACGCGAGTAAATATCGAATTATCGAATCCGTGAGTAAATGTCTATTATCCAATACGCGAGTAAATATCGAATTATCGATCCGTAGCTAAAATGTCTATTAATACCAATACGTGAGTAAATAATCAATATCGAATCCGTGAGTAAATTTCTATTATACCCAATACCGAGTAAATATCGAATTATCGAATCCGTGAGTAAAATGTCTATTATACCAATACGGGAGTAATATCGAATTAATCGAATCCGTGAGTAAAAGGTCTATTATAACCAATACGCGAGTAATATCTAATAATCGAATCCGTGGATAAATGTCATATACCAAACCAAGTAAATATCGAATTAATCGAATCCTTGGTAAATGTCTATTATACCAATACGTGAGTAAATACGAATTCGAATCCGTGAGTAAAATGTCTATTATACCAATAGCGAGTAAATCGATTATCGAACCGTGAGTAAAATGTCTATTATACCATACGCGAGTAAATTCGATATCGAATCCGTGAGTAAAAATGTCTAGTTATACCATACACAAGTAACTATCGAATTACGATCCGTGAGTAAAATGTCTATTATACCAATACGCGAGTAAATATCGAATTATCGAATGCCGCGAGTAAAATGTCTATTATACCAATACGCGAGGTAATATCGAATTATCGATCCGTGAGTAAAATGTCTATTATACCAATACACAAATAAATATCGAATTATCGATCCGTGAGTAAAATGTCTATTATACCAATACGCGAGTAAATACGAATTATCGAATCGCGCGAGTAAAATGTCTTTATACCAATCCGCGATAAATATCGAATTATCGAATCTCGAGTAAAATGTCTATTATACCAATACACAAGTAAATATGAATTATCGAATCCGTGAGTAGAAATGTCTATTATACCAATACGCGAGTAAATATCGAATTATCGAATCCGTGAGTAAAATGTCTATTATACAATACGCGAGTAAATATCGAATTATCGAATCCGTGATAAAATGTCTATTATACCAATACGTGAGTAAATCAATATCAATCCGTGAGTAAAATGTCTATTAATCCAATACTCGAGTAAATATCAATTATCGAATCCGTGAGTAAAATGTCAAACCTATTACACCAATACGGGAGTAAAATCGAATTATCGAATCCGTGAGTAAAATGTCTATTATACCAATACGCGAGTAATATCGAATTATCGAATCCTTTGAGTAAAAATGTCTTATTATACCAATACACAAGTAAATTCGAATTATCGAATCCGTGAGTAAAATGTCTATTATCACTACCGTAGTAATATCGACATTATCGAATCCGGAGTAAAATGTCTATTATACCAATACGCGAGTAAATATCGATTATCGAATCCGTGAGTAAAATGTCTATATACCAATACGCGATAAATATCGAATTATCGAATCCGTGAGTTAAAAATTCTATTACCAATACCGAAGTAAATATCGAATTATCGAATCCGTGAGTAAAATGTCTATTATACCAATACGCGAGGAAATATACGAATTATCGAATCCGTGGAAAATGTCTATTATAACCAATACGCGAGTAAATATCGAATTATCGAATCCGTGAGTAAAATGTCTATTATACCAATACACAAATAAATATCGAATTATCGAATCCGTGAGTAAAATGTCTATTATACCAATACGCGAGTAAATATCGAATTATCGAATCCGCGAGTAAAATGTCTATTATACCAATACGCGAGTAAATATCGATTACGAATCCGTCGAGTAAAATGTCTATTATACCAATACGGCGTAAATCTCGAATTAATATGATCTGGAGTAAAATGTCTATTATAACCAATACGGAGGTAATATAACGAATTATTTCGAATCCATGAGTAATCTCTATTATACCAATCCGCGAGTAAATATCGAATTATCGAATCCACGCGAGTAAATGTCTATTATACCAATACGCAGTTAAATATCGAATTATTGAATATGTGGTAAAATGTCTTTATACCCAATACGCGAGTAAATATCGAATTATCGAATAGTGAGTAAAAATGTCTATTATACCATACACGCGAGTAAATATCGAATTATCGAATATGTGAGTAAAATGTCTATTAATACCAATACGCGAGTAAATTATCGAATTATCGAATATGTGAGTAAAATGTCTATTATACCAATACTCGGTAAATATCGAATTATCGAATCCGTGAGTAAAATGTTATTATACCAATACACAAGTAAATATCGAATTATCGAATCCGTGAGGTAAAATGTCTATTATACCAATCGTGAGTAAATCGAATTTCGAATCCGTGAGTAAATGTCTATTATACCAATACACAAGTACTATCGATTATCGAATCCGTGAGTAAAATGTCATTATACCAATACGCGAGTAAATATCGATTATCGAATCCGTGAGTAAATGTCTATTTTACCAATACACCAGTAAATATCGAATTATCGAATCCGTGATAAAATGTCTATTATACCAATACGCGGTAAATTCGAATTATCGAATCCGCGAAAATGTCTATTATACCAATACCGAGTAATATCGAATTATCGAATCCGTGAGTAAAATGTCTATTATACCAATACACAAGTAATATCGAATTATCGAATCGTGAGTAAAATGTCTATTATTACCAATCGCGAGTAAATATCGAATTATCCACATGCAAGTAAAATGTCTATTATACCGAATACGCGAGTAAATATCGATATCGAATATGTCAGTAAAAATGTCTATTATACCAATAAGCGAGTAAATATCGAATTATCGATATGTGAGTAAAATGTTCTTATACCAATACGCGAGTAAATTCGAATTACCAACATGCAAGTAAAATGTCTATTACCAATACGCGAGTAATATCGAATTATCGAATATGGTGATGTAAAAATGTCTATTATACCAATAGCGTAGTAAATATCAAATTTCGAATATGCGAGTAAAATGTCTATTATACCAATACGCAAGAAATATCGAATTATCGAATATGCAGTAAAATGTCTATTATACCAATACGCGATTAACGTAATCAACTGTATCGAATTATGTGAGTAAAATGTCTATTATCCAACACCGAGTAAATATCGAAATTATCGAATCCATGAGTAAAATGTCTATTATACCAATACGCAAGTAAATATCGAATTATCGAATATGCAAGTAAAATGTCTATTATACCAATACGCGAGTAAATATCAACTTATCGAATATGTGAGTAAAATGTCTATTATACCAATACGCGAGTAATATCGACTTATAGAATTCGTGGTAATGTCTATTATACCAATACAGTGAGTAAATATCGTAATTATCGAATCCTTGAGTAAAATGTCTATTTATACCAATACGCGAGTAATCTTCGAATTATCGAATCGTGAGTAAAATGTCATTATACCAATACGAGAGTAAATATCGAATTATCGAATCCGTGAGTAAATGTCTATTATACCAATACACAAGTAAATATCAATATCGAATATGTCACGTAAATGTCTATTATACCAATACGTGAGTAAATACCGAATTTAATATGCAATAAAATGTCTATTATACCAATACGCGAGTAAATATCGATATCGAATATTTAGGAAAATGTCTATTATACCATACGAGAGTAAATATCGAATTATCGAATATGTGAGGAAAAGTCTATTATACCCAATACGCGATAATAATCGAATATGTGAGTAAATGGTCTATTATCCCAATAACGAGGTAAATATCGAATTATCCAATCATGCAAGTAAAATGTCTATTATACCGATATGCAATAATTATCGAATTATATCGAATATTTGAGTAAAATGTCTCATTATACCAATAGCGAGTAAATATCGAATTGTCGAATATGCAGTAAAATGTCTATTATACCAATATGCGAGTAAATATGAAATTGTCGAATTCAAAAAAATGTCTATTATACCAATAACGCGAGTAAATATCGAATTTATCGAATAGTGAGTAAATGTCATTATACCAATATGCGGTAAATACGACTTATGAATTCGTGAGTAAAATGTCTATTTATACCAATACGTGATAATATCGAATATCGAAATCAGTGAGTAAAATGTCTTATACCAATACGTGAGTAAATATCGAATATCGAATATGTGAGTAAAATGTCTATTATACCAATACGCAAGTAAATATCGAATTATCGAATATGTGAGTAAAAGTCTATTATATATCCAATACGTGAGTAATATCGAATTATCGAATCCGTGAATAAAATGTCTATTATACCAATACGTGCGTAAATATCGAATTATCGAATATGTGAGTAAAATGTCTATTATACCAATACGCGAGTAAATATCGAATTATCGAATATGGAGTAAATGTCATTATACCAATACGCGAGTAAATATCGAATTATCGAATATGTGAGTAAAATGTCTTTATACCAATACGCGAGTAATATCGAATTATCGAATCCGTGGAGTAAAATGTTCTATATACCAATACGGAGTAAATATCGAATATCGAATCCGTGATTAAATGTCTATTTATACCAATACGCGAGTAAATATCGAATTATCGAATCCGTGAAGTAAAATGTCTATATACCAATACACAGTAAATATCGAATTATCGAATCGTGATAAAATGTCTATTATACCAATACTGAGTAAATATCGAATTATCGAATCCGTGAGTAAAATGTCTATTATACAATACGCGAGTAAATATCGAATTATCGAATCGTGAGTAAATGTCTATTAATACCAAATAACGCGAGTAAATATCGAATTATCGAATACGTGAGTAAAAATGTCTATTATACCAATCAACAATAAATATCGAATTATCGAATCCGTGAGTAAAATGTCTATATACCAAAGACGCAGTAATATCGAATATCGAATCCGCTATTAAATAATGTCTATATACCAACGGCGAGTAAATACGATTATCGAATCCGTGAGTAAAATGCTATTATACCAATACAACAAATAAATTATCGAATTATCGAATTCCGTGAGTTAAAATGTCTATTATACCAATACACGTAGTAAATATCGAATTATCGAATCAGGCGAGTAAAATGTCTATATAAACATACACATTAAATATCGAATTATCGAATCCTGAGTAAAATGTCTATTATACCACTACGCGAGTAAATATCGCATTATCGAATCGTGAGTAAAATGTCTATATACCAATACGCGAGTAAATATCGAATTATCGAATCCGTGAGTAGAAACTGTCTATTATACAATAACGTTGAGTAAATATATTATCGAATCCGTGAGTAAAAATGTCTATTATACCAATACGCGAGTAAATATCGAATTATCGAATCCGTGAGTAAAATGTCTATTATAACCAATACGGAGTAAATACGAATTATCGAATCCGTGAGTAAAATGTCTATTATACCACAATACCGCGAGTTAAATACGAATTTATCGAATCCGTGAGTAAAATGGTCTATTATCCCAATACACAAGTAAAGTATCGAATATCGAATCCGTGAAGTAAAATGTCTAATTATACCATAACGTGAGTAAATCTCGAATTATCGAATCCGTGAGTAAAATTTCTATTATACCAAATACGCGAGTAAATATTACGAATTATCCGAATCCGTGATAAAATGTGTTATACAATACCAGGAAATATCGAATTATCGAATCCGAGTAAAATTCGTATTTATACCAATACACAAGTAAATATCGATCATTACGAATCCGGAGTAAAATGTCTATATACCAATACGCGAGTAAATATCGAATTATCGAATCCGCGAGTAAAATGTCTATTATACCAATAACGCGAGTAAATATCGAATTACGAATCCGTAGTAAAATGTCATTATACAATACACAAGTAAATATCGAATTATCGAATCCTGATAAAATGTCTATTATACCAATACGCGAGTAAATATCGCATTATCGAATCCGCGAGTAAAATGTCTATTAATACCAATACGCGAGTAAATATCGAATTATCGAATCCGCGAGTAAATGTCTATTATACCAAACCGAGTGAAATCTCGAATTATCGAATCTGCGAGTAAAAATGTCTTTATACCAAATACCGAGTAAATAACGATTACGAATCCTTGAGTAAACTCTTTTAACAATACGGAGTTTTAAATATCGAATATCTGATCCGGATAAAATGTATCTATTATACCAATACGCGAGTATATCGAATTATTGAATATGTGAGTAAAATGTTATTAACCAATCGCAGTAAATTATCGAATTATATCGACTATGTGAGTAAAAAGTCTATTATACCATACGCAGTAAATATGAACTTATCGATATGTGAGTAAAATGTCTATTATACCAATACGCGAGTAAAATATCGAATTATCGAAATGTGAGTAAATTCTATTATAACCACTACGCGAGTAAATATCGAATTATCGAATCCGTGAGTAAAATGTCTATTATACCAATACACAAGTAAATATCGAATTATCGAATCCGTGAGTAAAATGTCTATTATACCAATACGGAGTAAATATCGAATTATCGGAATCCCGTGAGTAAAATGTCTATTATACCATAACAAGTAAATATCGAATGATCGATCCGTGAGTAAAATGGTCTATTATAACCAAATACGCGAGTTAATATCGAATTATCGAATCCGGAGTAAAAATGTCTTTATACCAATACGCAAGTAAATATCGATTATCGAATCTGCGAGTAAAATGCTATTATAACCAATACGCGAGTATATACGAATGTAATCGAATCTCGTGAGTTAAAATCTCATTATACCAATATGTGAGTAAATATCGAATTATCGAATCCGTGAGTAAAATGTCTATACCAATACGCGAGTAAATATCGATTATCAATCCGTGAGTAAAATGTCTATTATCCAATACAAGAAATATCGATTATCGATATCGTGAGTAAAATGTCTATTATACCAATACGCGATAAATATCGAATTATCGAATCCGCGGTAAAATGGTCTATTATACCAATAACGCGAGTAAATATCGAATTATCGAATCCGTTGAGTAAAATGTTATTATACCAATACGCCAAGTAAAATATATCGAATTATCGAATCCGTGAGTAAAAATGTCTCTTATACCAATAAGCTCCAAGTAAATATCCGAAATTAAATCCCAATGCGTAATCAAAATGGGTCCCTATTATACCATACGCGCGAGTAAATATCGAATTCTCCAATGGCAATGCAAGTAAAACATGTCTAATTATACCAGTAAGCGAGTAAAAATATCGTAAATTATCGAAATAGAATGTTGAGGTAAAATGGTCTACATTTAAACCAATTACAAGCCGAGTACTAATCGAAATTTAATCCAACATGCAGTAAAAAAATGGTCTATTTATAACCAATACGCAGTAAATAATCGAATTAAAATCGCATATATGCAAATTAAATTGTCCTATTTATACCAATAAGCGCTCAAGATAAAGTATATCGAATAAATGCGATAGGTAGAAAATGGTCCCCTATTTAGACCCATAGCACAGGTAAATATCGAAATTATCGAAATAATGCACGTAAAAATGTTTCTTATACCATACGCGCGTAAATATCAATTATCGAATAATGAAGTAAAAATGTTTCCCTATTAACCAACACGCGAGTAAAAAATATCCAAAAACTTTATCAATCATGGAGGTTAAAATTCCCCTATTATACCAATACACGCGAAGGTACAATATCGAAATGTAAAATCGAATCCATGAAGTAAAAATGTTTCCTTTAATACAATACGCCAAAGTAAATATCGACTTATCGAATTTATGCCAAGTAAAATGTCTAAATTATTAACAATACGCGAGTAAATATCACTTATGAATATTCGTGAGTAAAAATGTCTCCTATTATAACAATTACGGAGTAAATATCGAATTTATCCTGAGTAAATTCGTATGTAACAATAATTAGTTATATAATCCCAACTATATCGAATTATGTCCGTGAATTAAACAATGTCTTATTATACAATATTCCGAGTCAATATCGAAATTTATCGAATCCCCGTGAGTAAAATATTGGGCTGTAATATCCAACACTAACGCGGTAAAAATATCGAATTATCGATCGTGAAGTAAATGTTTCAATTTACATACGATGACAGGTAAACTATCGAATGTAATCCGAAATTAATGCGGCAAGTAAAATGTCCTATATTACAATACGCTGAAAGTAAATATCGAATTAATCATATATGTGAAGTAAAATGGTCTATTAATACCAATGACGGAGGAAAATTACGAATTATCGAATTATGTGCAGAAAAATGTTTGCCTATTTAATAACCAATACGCAGAGTATACAATATCGAATATTTGAAAGTTTAAAAAATGGGTCCCCCCTATAATCAATTATCGATTGTACAATTGTCTAAATACGCAAGGAAAAAGTAAATTACGAAGTTATCCACACTTGCCAAGTGGAAAAAAGTGATCCTGTTAGAAATACCGATTATGCGAATTAATATAGCGAATGTAATCGAATGTGTGAGTAAAATTTGTCCCTTTATAACCAATAAAGCGAGTAAATATCGAATTGGTTCGGAAATCCAAATAACAGGATAGCCAGTAAAATGCAGTTTATACAGATATGCAGGTTAATATAATTGGTTCCCCCCGAATAATGGCAAGAAAAAATGTCTTATTAATACAAAAAAATAACACGCGAAGTATAATACGAATTTATCGTTATGTGAGTAAATGTCCTAGATTATCCAATAATGTGCGAGTAAAATAATCGACCTTTTATCCGAAATTCCCGTGATAAAAAGGTTCTATTATACTAAAAAACCGTGGAGTAAATATTCGACTTATCCGAAATCAGTTGGAGTAAAATGCTAATTAATAACCAATACTTCGTGAGAAATCTCCAATTTCAAATCGAATATGTGTAAGTAAAAATGTCTATTAATACCCATCCGCACAGTAAAATATCAGCAATTAATCGGAATATGTGGAGTAAAAAAATGTGTTTCTATTATACCAATACGTGGAGTTAAAATATCGAATTATCGGATGCCCGTGATAAAATTGTCTATTTAAAACAACTAAACAATAACGTCGTAAATTATCTAATAAACAATTTGAGTAAATGTCCCTAATTAAATAACACAATAACGCGAGTAATATCGAAAATTAAATCCAGAATACTGGTTTAGTAAAAATGTCTATTATAATCACTCCAAATACGCGAGTAAAATAATCGAAATTATCGATATGTGAGTAAAATGCTTATTAATTACCAACGCGAACGTTAAAATAATAATCGAATATCCACACGAATCCGTGAGTAAAAATGTTCCCCCCCCCCCTTATTATACATAACACAGTAAATATCGAATGAATCGATAAATGTGAGTAAAATGTTTCTCGATTACTACCAATACGGGAGTAAATTATCGATTTAATCGAATATGTGGTAAAAAAAATGTCTATTAGACCAAATACGCGAGTAAATAATACGAATTTCGAAATATGGAGAGTTAAAAAAATTCTGCCATTAATACCATAACCCGCCGATTAAATTATTCGAAATACATCGAATCTGTGTAGGTGAAAAAGTCCCTATTATAATACCAAGTGGTTAGTGAAATAATCGAATTATCCAAATAAAATGTGAGTAAACATTTGTCTTAATTAACCAAATACTGAGTAAAAATATCGATAAATGTGGGGGAAAGTGTAAAATGTCCTATTATACCAAATAAGCGAGTGAATATCGACATTAATCGAATATGTGCAAGTAAAATGTTCCTATTAAAATACCAATACCAAATGAGTAAATTAAATCGACATTTAATCCACAATGCAAGTAAAATGTCTATTAGAAACCGACGCGAGTAAATAATCGAATTATCGCAATTGTTGCAGTAAAATTCCCTATTATACACATAAGCGAGTAAATAATTTAATTTTTAATCGAATATTGAGTAAAATGGTCTATTAAATTACCAGTAATATCGATGTATTTTTCTTTAATCCCAAACTGCAAGTAAAATGTCGTATATTAATACCAATAACGCGCTTAAATTACGAATAAATTGGTGAAGTAAAAATGGTCCCCCCCCCCTTTATAGCCAATAGCACACGGAATAAATATCCCGAATTATTCGAATTTGCGAGTGTAAAATATCTATTTAATACCAAACACGCGAGTAAATATCGAAATTATATAAAAAAATTTATATAAATCCACGAATCAGAGTAAATATGTTCTAATCTATAACCAATACTCGAGTAAAAGCATACCAATACGTAATAATTCATCTCAATATGCCAAGTAAAAATTTCTATTATAACCGAGAATAAACGTGAATATAAATCCGACTAATATTGTAGTAAAAATTTGTTATTATACCAATAACGCGAAGTAAATCTAGCCCCGAATTTAACCGAATTGTTTGAAGTAAAATGTCCTTATTAGAAACCAAATAACGGAGTAAATATCGAATTAATCGATATTCCGTGAGTAAAAAATGTCCTATTATAAACCAATACCAATGTTAGTAAATATCGAATTATCGATCCCGTGAGTAAAACTTGTCTATTAATACAATTCGCGGGTTTTTAAATCCGATATCAATTCCCGAAATGAACGTAAATATTGAGGTTCCCCTAAAAAATGTTTATACCCAATACGCGAAGTAAATATCGAATTAATCGAATAATGTGGTGAAGATGGTCCTATGTAAATACCAAATACGCGGAGTAAATATCCCGAATTATCGAATATGTGGAGTAAAATGTCTTTATCCATACTATATAAATACGAAGTAGAACTTATCTTATCGATAGTGAAAAGTTAAAAATTGTTTCCTAATTTATACCAAATGACGTGAGTTTAAATAAATCGAACTTAATCACCTTGAGTAAAAATGTCTTATTATACCCATATGGCGCAGATAAAAATTATCGAATTAAAAATCGAATAATGGGAGTAAAAATGTTTATTATACCAATAAATGCGAGTAATAAATCGAATTATCTCCCGGAATATGTGAGTAAAAATGTCTATTATACCAATAACGTCGAGTAAAATATCGAAATTAATCGAATATTTTGAGTAAAAATGTCTATTAACCAATACGTGAGTAAAATATCGAATTAATCAAATTGCGAAGTGGAAAATCCCCCTTAATACACGTGGGGAGTAATAATGGAATTATCAATATGGGTAAATGGTCCATTACTTGCCCGAGTGACATATCCGAATTATCGAATATGGAGTTTAAAAATGTCTAATTATACCAAATACTCGAGTAAATATATCGATTATCGGGGGGGGGGAAATCCTGTTGAAGTAACATGTCTTCCCCCTATTATACCACTCGTGAGTAAATTCGAATTATACGAATCCGTGAGTTCAAATGTCTATATAACCAATTACGTTGGTATTAAAACGATTTTCGAATTATGGTGGAGTAAAAAATGTCTCAGTTATACTACAATACGCGAGTAATACGAATTTTTTCGAATATTTGTGATAAGATGTCCTATTTATACACAATTACGCCGAGTAAATACGAAATCCCGTGAGTAAATGTCCTATTAATACCCAATTACCGTGAAAGTCAATACGAATTAATCCGATAATATTGTTGACCAGTAATAATGTCCCTATATTAAATACCAAACGCGAGTAAATATCGAAAATCCGAATATGTTGGAGTAACAATGTCTTTATACCAAATACGCGAGTAAATTAGCGAAATTAATCGAATATTAGCCGGTAAAAATGTCCTTCTATACAATACCGCGAGTAAATATCGGAATTATCGAATCTGTGGAGTAAAAAAATGTCTTATTATTTCCAATAATTCGAGTAAATATCAAATTAATCGAATCCTGGTTAAAAAATGTTCTAATTATACCAATAACGCCGGTAAAATAATCGAATTATCGAATTGTGAGTAATTGGTCTATGTTAAACCATACGTGAAGTAAATCATCGAATATCGAAGATCCTGGTTGGGAGTAAAATGGTCTTATTTAATACCAAAAACGCCGGTCTAAATTCGGAAAATTATCGAATAAATGTTGAAGCTAAAATGCTATTTTATTACAATAACGCGAGTTAAACATATCGAAGTATCGAATCCGGTGGATAAAAATGTCCCTATTTATTACCAATATACGCAAGTAAAAAATATCGATTTTATCGAAATATGTGGAGTAAAAGTGTTCTGATTATAACCAATACGCTGAGTAATATCAATTAAAATCGAATTCGTATGTAAAAAAATGTTCCTATTAATAACCAATAAACGTGAGTAAATAATCGAATTATCGGAATTTGTGGAGTAAAATTGTTCTCTTATACCAATTACGCGAGTAAATATCGAATTAAAATCGACATATGTTGAGTAAAAAATGTCTCAATTTATACCAATAACGCTAGTTTAAACTATTCCGAATTAAATCGAATATTGAAAGTAAAATTTCCTATTATCACCAATACCGGTAAATTATCGAATTAACCCGATAATGTGAGTAAAATGTCTATTATACCAAAATACGGCGAGTTAAAAAAATATCGAATTAATCGCATATGGTGAGTACAAATGTCTATTCACCAATTACGCTCGAGGGTAAAATATCGATTAAACGAATTATGTGTAGTAAAATGTCTATTTATTAAACCAATACGTGATTAAATAATCGAAATTTAATCGAATATTGTGAGTAAAATGTCTGATTAACAACAAATTAACGGAGTACATATCGAATTATCGAAATATGTTTGGGTAAAAATTGTCTATTATACCAATACGCGAGTAAAATTCGAATTTATCCGAATATGGTGAGAAAAAGTAAATGGTTCGTATTATACCAAATACGCGAGTAAATAATCGAATCCCCCGTGGGAGTTAAAATTTCTATGGGTAGTACCAATCTTCGTGAAGTAACAAATAATCGAATTAATCGACTAATGTGAGTATAATTTTTCCCCCCCCCCCTTAATTTTTGTTTTTTTATTTACCCAATACGCGAGTTAAATATCGAATTAAAATCGAATAATGCGAGTAAATGGTCTTATGTATACTACGCGAGTTAACATATCGAATTAACAATCGAATCTCGTTTGGAGTAAAAATGTCTATCTATTTCATATTGCCCGGAGTAAATAAATCAAAATTTATCCGAAATCCGTGGGAGTAAAATGTTTCCTATATAGACCCATACGCGAGTAAATCCGAATTATTGGAATAATGTTGGAGTAAAAATTGTCTATTTATACCAATACTGTGAGTAAAATATTCCGAAATTATCGTAATCCCGTGAGTTAAAAATTCTGTACCTATATACCAATACGCGAGTTAAATATCGAACTTATCGAATTATGTGGAGTTTAAGTGCCCCCCTATTTTTTTATACCCAATACCTCGGTACATAATCGATTATCGAATCCCCGTACTGAAGTAAAATGTCCCCCTATTTTATACCAATTACCACGTAAATTCGAATATTATCGAATATGTGAGTAAAATGTGTCCCCTTTTATTTACCAATAAACGCGAGTTAATACGATTATCCGAATTTTCGTGAGTAAAAAATTGTCCCCCCTTTTATCTACCAATTCGGTGAAGTTAAAATAATCGAATTTAGATCGAATTTTTTTGTGAGTAAAATGGTTCTAATTATACCAATACTCGAGTAAATTAGTCCCCCGAATTATAAGACAAATGTGAGTAAAAGTCCCTTTATACAAGACACACGAGTAAAATATCGAATCCCGTGAAGTAAAAATGTTTCTTAATTTATTACAAATACGTGAATAAAATATCGAATATCGAAAATGTTGGGGGTGAAAGTAATAATGTCCCCCCTGATATAACCCATACGCGACGTATAAAATATCGCCATATCTACGAATAATGCCGAGTTAAAAACATGGTCTAATATAACAATACGCGAGTAAATTCGAGATTAATCGAATTCTGGTGAGAGTAAAAAATGTCCTATTATTCCAATATGTCGATGTAAAATATCAAAATTAAATCGAAATCCGTGAGTAAAAATGTCATTATAACCAATAACGATCGCCCGAATATTACCGAATTAATCGAATAATGTGAGTAAATGTCTATTATTCCCTATTAAAACAATAGGACGTGAAGTGTAAATCGATATCGAATCCGTGAGTAAATGTCCACCTATTATACAATAACGCCGAGTAAAATATCAATTAATCGAAATCATTGAGGGTAACAATTGTCTAATTATACCATAACGCCGAGGGTAACATATCGATATTAATCGAATCCGTGAGTTAACATGGGTCTATTAATAACCAAATACGCAAGTAAAATATTCGAAAAATTAAATCGAATTTATGTGAGTAAAATGGCCTATTATACCCAATTACTGCGAGTAAAAATAAAATCGAAATTCGATCGTAGTTAACAATGTCATTATAAACCACTACTGGGAGTAAAATATCGAATTATCGAATTTTTTTGTTGAGTAAAATGTCTATTATACCGAATACGCGATGTTGAAAATGAAAAAAAAAAAAAAAAAAAAACAAAAAAAGAAATATCGAAGTATCGAATAGTGAGTAAAAAGAATTCATAGTATAACCATACGCGCGTAAATAATCGCGGTCGGGTTAAAGTCTGGCGCTGGAATAGGGAGTAAATTGTCTAGTAACTGTTGTGGAGACCGATAAATAATATCGAGAAGGAGCGAATCATGTGAGTACAAGGCTAGATACCAATACGCTGGCGGAAAGATCGAGAGTATGGGCGCTGAATAGGGGGTTTGGGTAAAATGTCTATTATAGCCAATACGCGAGGAAAGGTATGCGGTCGTAGTGTGTGGTTATGATAAGCGGGGGTCTATTGGTGTGTGGCCAGGAGGGCGTTGTGGGCGGTGACGTGAATCAGGGAAGCGAAGGGCGAAGAGGGAGTAAAAAGGGGGAGGGAGACCAAGCCGAGAAATGGATGGCGGAATTAGCGAAGATGGGAGGAAAAGGGCGAGGAGTTGCCAATGACGGGGCTCTGGTGGAAAGAGCGATTTGGAGCGACGCGGTGGAGTAAAAGGGCGAGAGGACCATACCGTGGGTACGATCGAGGAGGAGCGGAAGAGGTGAAGGTGTAAAAGAGGGCGAGTGGTGGGGGAGGGTGGTCGATAATACCGGATGGTGTGGAGAGTAAGGCGAAGGAGCGAAGATGGGGAGGGGGGTGGAAAAATGGGCTATTAGTGGGAGGCCAAGACCGAGGAAGAGCGAAGTAGCGAAGAGGGGAGGAAAAAGGCGATGAGAGCCAATACGCGAGGAAGAGCGAAGGAGCGAAGAGGGAGGAAAGCAAAGGCGGGAGACCAGTTAGTGCTGGCGAGTAGATTAAGCTAAGGAGCAAGATGTGTGAGGAAACGGGCGTAGTTGACCAAGACGAGTAAAGAGCGCAGGAGCGAAGAGGGAGGAAAAGGGCGAGGAAAAAGTCGTGTGTGAAGTAAGGATACGGGGGGGTGGCGGAAGGAGTCGGAGAGGGGAGAGGAAAAGGCTAGTATGTCGGGGGTCGCAAGGGGGGTGGCCAGGGTGTCAGAGAGGCAGAAGATAGTTGGAGGGAAAAGGGCGAGATGTTAGGGGGGGGGGGGTGGAGTGGTCCGGTCAAAACGTGATGGTGAAATAGTTGCGCGAGTGATGCAACAGGTTGGCAAGGACGTGGCGAGTGTATAGCGGCGTGGGCCGAGGTGCAGGTCGAAGTAAGAGGGTTGGTAATGTAGGTCTTAAGAGGAGGAAAAGGCGTGAGGGAGGACCAAGCTGGGCTCATGAAGAGAGTTCTGTGTCTATACGCATGAAAAGGCGGTATGAAGGCCACGAGAGCATGGGGGGGGTGGGGTGAGGGGGGGAGGGGGGGGAAGGGGGGGAGCGGGGGGCAAGAGCAAGGAAAAAGCGACGAGGGACAAAACGTGTGCGATTGGAGGAGGAGCGAGAGCGGGAAGAGTGGGAATAAAGGTGTGTAGATGAGACCAATGGCACGAGAAAGAGCGAGGAGTCAAGATGGGGAGACGGGCGTTGGTGCTAGGATAGGGCGCTTGTACGGGAGGGAAAGACGTGGGCGGAAGGGTGAGGAGGAACATGTGTGGAAGAGACCAAGAGGTCTGGCCAGAAAGAGCGAAAGTTGCAGAGAGGGAGGAAAATGGGCGTGAGGGATACCAAGACGCGAAGAAGTGGGTGTGTCGAAGGAGGCTGAGCGGTGAGGGGGAGGAAAGGCGATGTAGAGACAAGCGGGCGTAGAAAGGGATCGGGGTATGCAGATTGGAGGGAAAGGCTGGGTCGAGTATCGACCAAGACCTGAGTGGCAGCTGTACGGAAGGTAGGGCTTCGAAGAGTGAGAGATGTGGCATGGAGACCATAC
This sequence comes from Hymenochirus boettgeri, assembly GCA_019447015.1. Classification (NCBI taxonomy): domain Eukaryota; kingdom Metazoa; phylum Chordata; class Amphibia; order Anura; family Pipidae; genus Hymenochirus; species Hymenochirus boettgeri. The sequence goes on from JAACNH010000070.1 coordinate 225,785, forward strand.
AACAGTGAATGAGAAGGTGTCAGCGACCTGCTCCGCGGGATCGTGGCAGGAGGGGAGAATATCGCAGAGTGGGGCCGAGAGAAAGGTCACCGGCGAAAGCGGCTCAGACAAACAACATGGAATGGTGAAACAGATCCGGTGCGAGTGGGGGGGGCAAGCGAAACGGGCCCTCAGACGCAGGTAGCACGCAGACCCCAACGGCACCATTACTAACAGTTAAGGGGAAACGAGCCGCTGGTAGAGAGGGAGAGTCCAGGAACAACAGGGTAACGAGCGCGGGACACAGCAAAAAAGAGCTCAAACTCGCAACGCCAACACAGCGGTCACACTAGGAGCCTATACATAGTGCAAGCACAAACCCAAAACAGGCAAACCAACCGACCCACACCCGCCAGGTATGACTAAAATAAGCCAAGCAAGTCAAGAGGCGCACACAAAGCCCTCGTGTGGGCGAGATAAAGACATGGAAGAGGGGGGTACGTTAGACTCCAGCGCTGGGACAAACCAAATTGGCACTAAAACCTACGAAGGCGGTGCAAAGACAACCCAAAATGTTCCCAGGAAACACGGCAAGAGTTGCGCCACACAGGTGTCAAGTACACAATCGAAAAGTTCCAATGAACGGCTGCTGTCCACGACTCGGCAGCGACTTGATGAGGTATTGTGTCCGAGGGCGAGGAGGTTGTAATTGGGTAGGCCCCCAGGCGGGCCAGTCCGACGGGGTGGAATCGGGGCCTGGACAAGGGGTCGGCCAGAACGTAGGGTAGAAGACCTTGGTGCGTAGAACAATCTATCAGGTGGGGGGGATTACGGGGGCAACGCATGCACAAAAGATGCTTCATCTTACGCCGACATACAGGGAGAGTAAGGCGGGCTCCGGGCACAGGAGTGGAGGCGCGCCACCGAAGTCATGACCAAGCAAAACACAAAAAAAAAAAAAAAAAAAAAAAAAAAAAAAAAAAAAAAAAAAAGAGAACAACAGCAAAAGACGCGGTGCCCGCGAGAATGAGGACACGGTGGGGTGAACGCAGCCGCGACATAGACGAGAGGGAGGGGGGGGAGGGCGCGTGACGAGGGGGGGAGGGCCAAAAGACAGGGGGGGGAGGAGGGGGAGCCTAGAGGGCGCGGGCAGGCGAGGGGGGGTCAAGAGAACCAATTGGGAACAAGACCCAGCTAGAACAATAAAGCTAGCCATACGTCAGGCAATGTTGCTTCCCAATCAGAGCCGTCGGTGCAATATCGCAATTGAAATCTGCAAGAAATGTGGGGAATGAACAGACAGGGGGGCAAGGCAAAATCCGGGGCAGAATTGCGGAATCGGAAGAAACGGAGACGAACATAAACCCCGAACGTCGAAATCGAGTAAAACCTGATAATGATCAATAGTCTTGAGGCGATCAACAATCTACCAAATTGACTGTGTTTGGACTTAAAGGCTAGAAAAAAGGGGGAGAGGTTAACCGCACTGGGAGCCAGCTATCGCTATCCTCTGTGCAGCACGCTATGGAATCACATAGGGTACCCTACCCCACTTACATGTAACACAGAAATAGAGGAAATCTGGACCCAATCAAACAGTCTAAGAAAGAGTTTTGCCAGATTGTAAGATCAAAACTGGTTCTGGGAAGACACAAAAGCAAGAGATGTACAGAACTAATCTATTTAACACTGAGAGGCATAAAAAAGGTATATTTCTTTTATAGGAAAATTAAAAGTCAAAGCAAAATTAAAAGCAAACTCCTCCATTTATTTTAAAGTATTATTTATTTTATGGATATTAGTTACATGTGGTGCCAGATTATCCGTGCTAAATTAATGTTCCATAAATGCATCAATTGAACCCATTTTAACCTGCCGAGTATATATGGAGGTATGCTGTTGGCAATGTAGTTTCAGCCATATGTATGTCTTTGCCGTCGTTGCCCCTTAATCTTTAACACGGCAAAAGTAAAGCATTTAAAGAGGACCCTAAACAAACGTTACACATTTAAGCAGCATTCTACACACACCACCAATCAGGCCGCTTGGGGGTGCCGGCTACCAGGAGCGTCCGGGGGACATGCCGGTACGGGTGGAGTGTGTACCTACAATCGTCGGATTGCGAACATAAAACAGGAAGGGTGAAGAAGAAATAGGTTGTGTAGCTCCTGCCAATCATATGTATGCAAACATCAATAATCACCGGGCACAGCTATCATGTGTTATAACTCACTAGTTACTGCAGATAGAGTTATAGGAGACCACTAACACAAGGGAGTATTGCTATGCTAATAAACAGCATCATGTTTAGGAAACAGAGTTTTACAATCTCTTTAAACTACATATAATCTTCTGCAACCCAAACGACTTCATAGTCGGCTTATTATCCTGTACTTTCCGTGACTGAAAAAATATCAACCTCATTTCTAACACAAAAACAAATTGCTTGTCTTCGTAACTCTACGGGCATGTTCATTACGATAAATAGAATGCTCCATGTTAACTACTAACGCTATAAACCGTTACATGAAACAAGGCAATTACCCAAATCACATTGTAAAACTTTGGTACTGAATATAGAGAGGATAATTATCCCCTGCTTGTACATTCCATAAGGATAGTTAGAAGTCAGGTGAGGGTGGGGGGGAGTTCTTTTTGTCCATATACATACTAAGGACACAGAGTGAGTTATACATGGAACTCTGGTTGACCACTCAGTATTAATACGGGATAATGTAATCCCCCTACTGTAAATTATAAGGATATGTAGAAGTCACTGAGGAGTTCTGTGTCTATTAAATGTACAGACACGCTGAGTATACAGGGAACTCTGGGTACTCGACTCATGTACATTATAGAAGTATAACATGTATCCCCATACTGTAAAATATAAGGAAGAATTAGGCAGTACACTGAGGAGTTTCTGGGTTCTGTTCCAGATAAAAGGTAACTGAAGGACACGACTGAGTTATACAGGAACTCTGGGTACCAATCATGTATTATAAGGGATAAATGTATCCCCTACTGTAATTATAAGGATATTAGAAGTCACTGAGGAGTTCCTGTGTCTCATAGTAAAGGTACAAGGACACAGACTGAGGAATACAGGGAACTCTGGGTACATTTCATGTATATAAGGGATAATGTGATCCCTACTAACTAGTAATTATAAGGATATTAGAAGTCAGTAGGAGTTCTGTGTCGCAGTATAAAGGTACAAGGACAACAGACTGTGAGTTAACAGGAAGCTGCTGGGCCACTCATGGTAATTATACAGGATAATGTTCCCCTACTGTACAAGGTGTATCAGGATATTAGAAGTCATTGAGGAGATTCTCCTGTGTCATATCAAAGGTACAAGAAAAACAGCGGAGTTATACAGGAACTCTGTACCAACTCATGTATTATAAGTGGTAATGTATCCCCTACTGTAGAAGATTAAATAACAGAGATATTAGAAGTCACTGAAAGGAGTGTTCTGTGTCTATATAAGTACCAGGACACAGGACTGATTTATACAGGGAACTCGGGGTACCCTGGGCGTTAATTAATGGGGATAGATGATATCACCCTACTGTAAATTATAAAGGATATTAGAAGTCACTAGGAGTTCTGTGTCCATATAAGAAGATACAATTGACACGAGACTTAGTTATACAGGTGAACTCGTGGGTACCACTCATGTATTATTAAGGGAAATGTAGTCCCCTACTGGTAAATGAAAAGGGGGGGATATTAGAAGCCACTGAGGATTGTTCTTTGTCTATTAAAAGGTACAAGGACAAGACTGAGTATACAGGAACTCTGGGTACCACTCAATGGTATTATAAGGATATGTCCCCTACTGTAAATTATCAGAAGTAGTAAGTTACTGATGTAGATTCTGTGTCCATGATAAAGGTACAAGGACACAGACTGAGTTATCACAGGGAAGCGTCTGGGGTACCACTCGAATGTATTATAGAGGTGTATAATGTCTCCCCAACTGTAAATTATAGTATATTAGAAGTCACTGCGGAGTTCTGTGTCCATAAAAGGGTACAAAGAGGGACACAGACTGAGTTATACGGGAACTCTGGGTAACCGCACTCATGTATTATAAGGATAGATTGTAATCCCCTACTGTACATTATAAGGAGATTAGAAGTCACTGAGAGATGTCGGTCCTCTATAAAAGGTACAATGACCATACTTGAATTATACAGGAAACTCTGGGTACACGAGACTCATGGTATTATAGGGATAAATGTATCCTCCTACTGTAAATTATAAGGGAATTTGAAGTCACTAGAGAGTTCTGTGTCCATATAAATGTCAAAGGACCATGCCTTAGTTATCAGGGAACTCTGGGTACCACTCGATGTATTAATAGAGGATAATTTCATACCCTACTGTAGAATGTAAGGATATTTAGAAGTCACTCGAGGATCTGTGTTCATATAAGGTACACAAAGACACGACCGAGTATACAGGGAATTGCTGGTCCCCACTCTGTGTAGTATAAAGGGGATAAGGGTAATCCCCTACTGTAAATTATAAGGATATTAGAAGTCAACGGAGGAGTTCTATGTGTCCATATAAAGGTACAATGACAACCAGGACTGATTATACAGAGGAACTCTGGGTACCACGCTCATATATTATATGGAAGGGATTAATGTATCACCTACTGGTAAATTAATAGAGGATGAATTAAGAAGTCACTAGATGAGGTTCTGTGTCTAAAATATAAGGTAACAACGGACACCAGACGTGAGTTTATACCGGGGAAGCTCCTGGGGTACACAACTGCATGTATTATACGGATAATGTATCCCCTACTGTAAATTATAAGGATATAGAAAGTCACTGAGGAGTATCTGTGTCCCATATAAAGGGTACAGGACACATACTGAGTTTATCCTGGAACTCTGGTACCACTCAGTATTATAAGTTATAATGTACCCTACTGTAAATTATAATGATATTATAAGTCCTGAGGATTTTTGTGTCTGATAGGGTAAGGTTAACAAGGGACGACAGACTGAGTTCTCCAGGAACTCTGGTAACCACCATGTATTATAAGGGATATGTAGACCCCTACTGTAAATTTAAAAGATAATTAGAAGGAGTCACGCGTGAGTAGTATCTGTGTCCATATAAAGGTCAGAGGACACAGGACTGAGTTATACCAGGGAATCGGGGGGTACCACTCATGTCATAATAGAAGGATAATGTTCCGCTACTAGTAATATAAGGCTATAAATCATGATGAGTTCCGTAGTCTCTTAAGGTACACATTCAGACCCAGACTAGAGTATACAGTGGAACTCTGGGTACCACCATAGTATTAAAAAAGGATTAATGGTTCAAAAATCCCTACTGTACTTTATAAGTATATTAGAAGCCTCTAAGCCAGTACACACTATACGATGACTATATAAAGAAAGGCTGTGTGAGAAGATTTAGTATAAACAATTAGTACCCCAGATACAATGCTACACTATTATAATAGTTTATCACGAGGTTAATATGTCTTGTCAGTTATTGGGATGAGACTCACGTGGGGGATCGAGACTATGCAAACACCTGAGATGTGTCCCCCCCAAACATTCCCCCGCTTCTATTCTTCTCTGGAGATCTGTTAAATCTTTTCCTCTGTAAAACAGCAACACAGGGATAGAGTCAGGGCATTCGAATAATTATTATTATCACTCATTATTATAAGTAGTAAATTAGTCATTATTATGGTCTCAAAAGATCCCTCACATCTTGACACCCACTCCTCTGAGAAAAGCTTTATGTCTGCAGCCACCCACATACTAAAGCAAATGCCAACATGTGCATACGAGGTAGAAACCCATACAAACAATGTCACTAAAAGAAGCAAAAGGAGGGAAGCTTTACAATTTACACCATTAGCTCTTTTAAATCTACTCTTGTTGATCCTATTTTCGGGAAGAGCCACCACTATTGGGGCTACGCCTTATTTTCTGACTAGACTTGGTCCCCTTTAATGATTGTACCTTCGAAGCAATGTGATATCCTCCCCTCACTATATCTGCGTAGGTTGTGTCCCTCCCAGGAGCTTATATTGATAAGCTCTTCAGGGCCAGGGATCTTCCTCATAATCAAGATTGCGGGACACCCACTTGTTTATATCATTTATGTAAATTGACTTATTGTATAATGATGGTAAATCAACCACCTATAAATCGCCTGACTGTAAGGTAACAATCATTAGGTAGCCCCGTTGTCTCCTACCTTGTACCCAGTTATAGCCATGGCAGATCCATCATAGCGTGTCTTCCTTGTTATATGTCTGAGAGCTACGACACATACTCCACTGAGGCTGGGGTACACACAGCAGATAGGAAGCACCGGCGGTTGGGCTGAAAATATCTGCTGGTGTGTGTGGCGGCCGGACGCAACCCGACTTCAGCGTGATCTTGCCCAATCAGTGTTTCAATCGCAGTGCTATGAGCATAATCAATAAATGTAACTAATCAATATAATAACACACATAATAAGAATAACATATAATAATATCAAATATCACATAATAATATATGTTGACCATAAATAATATTTACAAGTTACTGATAACCGCAAGTTATAAGGGGAATGACACAATAAAGAGGTTTTGCATGTTACCATCCCATGTTAGTTAGTGCCGTTACGGTATACTAGTGATTGGTTTGCATTAAGATTAATAACACGGTAATGATCTCTGCAGGTAACAGGCTAATAACCTACATCTAGGAATTCAACTGTCTTCAAAAGCGCAGTCATTCCATTTTTAGTGGCTGTATTCTGCAGTTAAGGCATCTTGTCCTTTTATGGCTCCTAACCATACACGGTGCGAAGCGGATTTATGAGGAGGGAACAAGGTCAATTGTCTCTTCTGCGTTGTACGTGAATCTCACTAACGATCTGCTGCTATAGAACGTTTGGGATGAAATTAGGACAAAGGAAGTGAAATCGACATTTGGACGATTATAATTATTGAAAGGAAGGGCAAAGACCAGGCAATGTTTATCTCTCTTTGCCAAATGACGGATATTGTGGCAAATAATGATCTCCATCCCAAATGGTATATAGCTGAACCTGCACATCTTCATCCAGGGTTTTAGTTTTCTATAATAGTAAATAAAATAGTGACCATTCCATTGCTATGTGACTTCCCAATACTGACATATGACACTGGGTAGGGAACCATGATTTCCTTTTACTTCTTTTGGTTTAGATATTTCAAATGCTCTGATTGGTTTTTATATGTGTATGCTTTTACGACGAGTCAAGAGGCATCTAACGTTTGTGTAAACTGTGTCAATATTTAGGTCAAAAGGGATCAAAATGTGACTTTCAGAGCTTTTGGCAGATTCCTGTTGACAAAAAATGGGCAACATGTAAATTTTGTTCGCTTGTATAATTTAAATGAGGCCAGTAGGCAATTGGTCGCAAACAACTTATCACCAGATCAGACACGAGACAGACTACTGATCGGGTGGTAAATTGTATGTGTGTGACACAGTCTCAGGTTAAAGTTGTCTAGCGCATATAAGACTATTTCGGATTCAAATAAACATGTGAGCAGTAGAACGAGATCCCAGTCCTATGCAAATATACCAAGGGTCTTTTGTTCAAGCCTGAGCTACTACTGCTTCCTGTGCGGTTTCTTTTAACACAGTAGAAACACGAGTGAATTCAATCACATTTACACTGTGGATTTGCGGTGTGGTGGGTAGAGCCGGTAAGATTATTCCTCGTTTACCCTAATCAGCTGTTCTGTTTATATGAAGAAAAGAGACACATATTTGTGAAGCGAGTAGCTCCAATGTACCAAAGTGCCTGGTATTAGGGGGGCAGAGTTGTGAGTCTGGAGTGGGTATGCCCTGGAAGGTTAAAAAGAAAGTAAAACAAAGTCCAGCCTATAACCTCTGGCTTTTGATAGATACAGATCATACATATGGCACTCATCCACCAAACATTTTACATTGTCCTGCATCTGGGAAATTTCCAAGGACAACAGCGAGATCAACAGGATCTAAGGAAAAGATACTAATACACCCACCTACATACAGTGTAACAGCGCGAATGCTGGGAGAACTATTTCCTCTTTGCCTTTTGTATTTTACATTAAAGGGAACACACATTTTTCCTGTTCTTCCTGATTTAAATGCCGGTCAAACTTGATTGGGCACTATTGACTTGCCCAGATCTTCACCTTCAATGAACAAACATCTTTCACTGCAACGCAGCTTTACAGGGAACACATTCATTTGGGGGGCATTGTAACCCATGTACGCACATAGAGACACCAAGTGTGGCATATTTAATAAAGGTTTTTGTAGACTTTTTTACAGCGGGGCGGTTTCGCTGACATTAAAACGCATAAATCGCGTTTAACGCGCTTTATAATTTCTGAAAACGGCGCGAAAAGTTACGAGCGTTAACCCTGGTCGCAGCGATTACTTTACCTTTTACTGGCCGCTCTATTTATAAAGCGGCGGTACGGTTTTCGCTCTGCAAGTTCTGAATGTTTTAACTGTCGCACCTTGAAGGTGGCGAAGTCAGCCGATACTCGCCCCCCTCGGCGGGATGGGCAGCAACCCCGCGGCGGGTGTCGCACCTACCAGCGTCTCCCGTCACACTCCCACCGCCACCCACAACCCCCCGCGGCGGCGAGACCCACGGGCCGCCGCCGCTTCCCAGCAGCCCTCCCCACACACGTTCGCTTCGTACCAGCTCGACCCACCCCGGCCCCCCTACCCCAGCAACCCCTCCAAGCCCCGCGGGCCGCTCCCGGTGAGTGGAAGGGAGTGATCCACTGGGATGGGGTGGGGTCTCCCTCCAGCGGGGGGCCCTGAAAGGGCCTATTTGGGGCGTAAGGGGGCCCCGCAGCTCGAACCGGGACCGCGTCACACGCCCCTCGCCTGGTGTCCGCCTATCAGGGCCTTTGCGGCACTTACAAAGTGCCCTTGCGTCTCGACAAGAGCCCTTTGGGCTTAGGGTCCCGTGAGCTCGTGAACCAGGACCCCCTTCCCGGCCCCTTGTAGGGCCCTGGGCCATTCTGCGGCACTGACCCCTATGTGCCTTTTTTTGCGGGGGTCCGCTCAATCTCGAACCGGGACCCCCGTTGCGGCTCTTCAAAAGAGCCCTTGGGCTACTCTTCGGACTGGCAACACCAACCCCACTCCCGTCTTTTATCTAGTTTTGCATAAACCCATAATGCCGTTTCTGATTGGTTCATTTTTTAATACGTGCTTACATTAACCATCGAGATTTCAGAACTTGCCAGAAATCTGAATTGGTATAATGTAAAGCATGTAAACCCACGCTTAAAAAATTTACCAATCATAGAACTGATTATGGTCATTCTGCAAACCTATATAAAGAGGACAGTCTTTCCGGCCGAAACGGACTCAGGTGGCCATCGCAGTAAGATGGCCATGAAGAGAGAACAAGGCTGGCCACATCGTCTCCGCTGAGCTGGGCTGTGCCGAGCAGGGCTGCAACTTTCGCGGCTAGCAGTGAGTCTGCCTGGCATCGTGCAAAAAGACCTGATGTGGGTAGTTGGTGTCCGCCATCCGAAGGGACGTCGCCGTCGGAATCCGAGACGCCGGCAACAATCGAGCCCGATTGAGGTCGCCCGGCTCGCCCGCGCGAGGGGTACCTCTCGGGGTCGGACGGCCTCGGCGTAGCTGGTGTCGCCGGACTGGCAGAAAGTAATATGCCGCCACAGGGCTCTTTATGAAGGCCGCACACTGGGGTCCCGTTCGGCCTGCGGAGGCCCCGCGCCAAGGGCACTATGTAAGTGCCGCAAAGGCCCTTACAAGGGCCGGTTAGGGAGGTCCTGGTTCGAGCTGAGCTGCGGGACCCCCTTAATCCCAAAAGCCGTTCTCAGCCCCGCTGGATGGAGCCTCCACCCCTCCCGACGCGGCTCCCCTCCCCCCCCCCTTCCCCCTCCCTGGGGAGCGTCCGGGGCGGGGGGCTGGTGGAGGGTTGCTGGGAGGGTGGCGCGGCGGTGGTCGCGACCACCTGCTGCGGCCCCGTTCCCGGCAGCCCCTCCTAGCCTCCCTTTCCGAGATTGCCGCGTCGGGAACGGGTTGGGAGAAGCTGCCGTGAAGGGGGCTTAAAATTACTCAAGCAACACAAAAGGGGGGTTCGCGTGCCGCGATGCATATCGCTGGACCTGGCGCTCGTGCCGTTATAAGATATGGCGATTTTTCGCTGAGCCGGGCGAGGTTTGGCGGTAAGTTTTTGGGTGCCTATTGGGTTTGTTTTCCGTTTTAAATAATGCCCCAAATATCTAATCATGCAGTCCCCTAGTCTGAGCATTTCTTTCCGCTGGAAAAGACTTACTTACCTTGCACCAAAGAATGACAATCCTTAGTGTGCGTGTGTATATGTTGTGTTTATTGTGTTGTGTTTTAATTACCACTTATTCCAATTGCCGAAAAGCCATGCAGGTACAGTCATGTGACCTGGCTACAAGATGTTTTCTAGAGCCAAGAATAAAACAGATTGCTGATGGCCTAGCGTTAATGTGTTACAGAACGAGACATGAAGAGGGGAGACAGAGGGGGGGTGTTGAATTTAAAAGGGGGAGCAAGACACGAAGAAGGGAGGAAGGGGAAAAAAATCCCGGTGTTAATACATTGTGGCAAAACACCAACCTGATGTTTACACAAAAGCTTCAGGTTCTGAACTTTAAGCCACAAAATTCTCACAAGTTTACATTTCCTTGGTCTGTAAAAACTGGACAATCCACTGTTGGCCAATCTTGGGTTGATGGACCATTCCACCGTTGGTCGGGACAGGCGATACATTACATCAAGTGCTAAGTCTAACCCTGGTCCTACTCCCCTTATTATACCCGATGGGAAGTGTGACATCATTACCGCACAGTATAATAAGAGAAATTATGTACTCGAAAGGGAAAACATCACAAACATAATTAAAAGAAAGACTGTTCTAGAAAGAATATGCTAGGATAATGCTGTCCAAGGAATGTGGAAATGAGTTAAAGAAAAGCTTAGACTTGTCTTTCTAAGTATTCCCAAACCAAAGCTCACTGTACCAAGTCGTAAAATCTTTCACTAGAGTCCCTGCAAGTCCCTTAGCACATGGAACTAAAGCCGAAAACCACACTACAGGTCCGTAAACGCACCGGAAACGCACAGACACCCGCAAACAAAACAATGCTGATCGCTCTCAAGCAACGCTGGAAACGCACCTAGTGTGGGCAAACTATTGGCCACCTAGTTGTATGCCTTTTAACCCCAAACACTGGTCGGATTACACTTTAAAACGGTGCCGTGTGGACTGCCCCTTAAAGTATCCAAATGTGGATAATAATGTAACAGCCAGAGATAATTATCCTTATTATAATGTACACATGTACATTACAGCCAGAGATCTATACTTATATAATTGTACAATGTATAATGGCCAACAAGGTCCAGAGATATATACTTATATACTGGTACAATTTATCAAATGTCATCAGCCCGAGATATGTATCTTATAATGTACCAATGTATAAGTGTTACAGCCAGAAGATTTATACTTATATAATGTACATGTATAATTCAGGCCGGATATTATCTTATAAATGGAACTGTTATAATGTACAGCCCAGAGATATTATACTTATCTAATGTCCATGTAGTATGTACAGCCAGAGATTGATACTTGATATAATGTACATTATAATGTACAGTCCAGAGATATTATACTTATATAATGTCATTTATAATGTACAGGCCAGAATAGTAACATAGTATTGGAGGTTGTATAAAGACATACATCCATCTAGCCCAACCTTTATACCCTACCCATAATGTCTGTATAACAGTTACATAGTAACATAGTATTGGAGGTTGTATAAAGACATACGTCCATCTAGTCCAACCTTTATACCCTACCCATAATGTCTGTATAACAGTTACATAGTAACATAGTATTGGAGGTTGTATAAACATGTACGTCCATCTAGTCCAACCTTTATACCCTACCCATAATGTCTGTATAACAGTTACATAGTAACAAAAAGCCAAAGTTTATACTTTACTTTACCTTTCTAGTCATTTTAGTTGCCCTTCTCTGAACTGCTTCCATTTCCAAGATGTCCCTTTTGTATATGGGATTCCAAAACTGCACCGCATATTCCAAATGAGGCCTTACCAGTGCCTTGTAAAGAGGGAGAATAATATTTTCTCCCTTGAATCTATTCCCCTCTTCATACAAGACAATATCTTGCTAGCTCTAGCTGTTGCTACCTGGCATTGTTTGCTATGGCTAAGTCTGTTATCTACCAGAACCCCCAAATCTTTTTCCATTACAGATGCACTTAACACAGAGTTATTTATGGTGTAGGGGGCACAGGGATTATTACATCCCAAATGCATCACCTTCCATTTATCAACATTGAATCCCATCTGCCATTCTGCTGCCATTGTGATAATCTATCTAGGTCTGCTTGCAGCACTTGCACATCATTGGAAGTTTCCAAAGCTCTGCATAGTTTAGTGCCATCAGCAAACACAGAGACCTTGCTCTCAATGCCCCCTTCTAAGTCATTTATTAACAGATTAAACAGAAGTGGCCCCAGTACAGAACCCTGAGGGGCCCCACTTAGAACTTTACCCACATAGATGTAGCTCCGTTAACCACCACTCTCTGTTTGCGGTCCAATAACCAGTTCTCTATCCATGAACAAATGTTTTCTTCAAGGCCAACAGTCCTCAGTTTATACATTAGTCGCCCATGTGGCACAGTATCAAAAGCTTTCGCAAAATCCAAGTAAACCACATCCACTGCTGTACCTGAATCTAACTTCTTACTCACTTATATATATATATATATATATATTATTGCTATAAAGGGAACAAGGTGGGTTATTATATATATATTATTGCTATAAGGGGAAGAGGATGGGTTATTATATAGATATTATTGCTATAAGGGGTAGAGGGTGGGTTATTATATATATAATTATTGCGTATGAAGTGGGTAGAGGGTGGGTTATTAGAGGAGAATAGATGGAGATGGCTATAAGGGGTAGAGGGTTTGGGTATTATCTATATATATATATATATTATTGCTATAAGGGAGCAAGTGGGTTATTATATATATATTATTGCTATAAGGGGAAGGGGTGGGTTATTATAGATATATTATTGCTATAAGGGTAGAGGGTGGGTTATTATATATATTATTGCATTAAGGGGTAGAGGGTGGGGTTATTATATAATTTATGCTATAAAGGGGTAGAGGTGGGTTATTATATTATATTATTGCTATAAGGGGTCGAGGGTGGGTTATTATATAGTAGATATTTATTGCCTATAAGGGTGAGTAGAGGGTGGGTTATTCTATAATATTTTGCTAAAGGGGTAGAGGGTGGGTTATTATTGATATTATTGCTATAAGGGGTAGAGGGTGGGTTATATTATAATATTATTGCTATAACGGGTAGAGGGTGGGTATTATATAGTATTATTGCTATAAGGGGTTAGAGGGTGGGTTATTATATATATTATTGCTACACGGGGAGAGGGTGGGTTATTTGATTATTATTGCTATAAGGGGGTAGAGGGTGGGTTATTATATAGATATTATGTCTTAAGGGGTAGAGGGTGGGTTATTATATATATATTATTGCTATAAGGGTAGGGGTAGAGGGTGGGTTTATCTATATTTATTGCTACTAAGGGGTAGAGGGTGGGTTTTATATTATATTATGCTATAAGGGGTAGAGGGTGGGATATATATATAGTATTGCTATAAGGGGTAGAGGGTGGGTTATTATATATATTATTGCTATTGGGGTAGAGGTGGGTTATTATATATATATTATTGCTATAAGGGGTAGAGGGTGGGTTATATAATATTATTGCATAAGGGGTTAGTAGAGGGGGGTTCTTATATAGATATTATGCTATAGATGGTTTAGAGGGTGGGGTGGGTTATTATATATATATTATTGCTATAAGGGGTAGAGGGTGGGTTATTATATATATATTATTGCTATAAGGGGTAGAGGGTGGGTTATTATATATATATTA
>JAACNH010000070.1:239931-337887 GCA_019447015.1 Hymenochirus boettgeri
GTGCCTATAAGGGTAGAGGGTGGGTAGTTATATTATATATTATTGATAAGGGGTAGAGGGTGGGTTATTATATAGATATTATTGCTATAAGGGGTAGAGGGTGGTGTTATTATATATATATTATTGCTATAAGGGGTAGGGGGGGTTATTATATAGAATATTATTGCTATAAGGGTAGAGGGTGGGGTATTAATATAATTATTGCTATAAGGGGTAGAGGGTGGGTTATTATATAGATATTATTGCTAAAGGGGTAGAGGGTGGGTTTTATATAGATATTATTTGCTATAAGGGGTAGAGGGTGGAGTTATCTATATATATATATTTATGAGGGGGGTAGAGGAGTGGGTTATTATATATATATTATTGTTATAAGGGGTAGAGGGTGGGTTATTATATAGATATTATTGCTATAAGGGGTAGAGGGGGGTTATTATATAATATTATGTAAAGGGTTAGAGGGTGGGTTATTATATATATATTTTCTATGAGGGGTAGAGTGTGGGTATTATCTATATATTATTGCTATAAGGGGTATAGAGGGTTGGTTATTATTAATATATATTATTGCTATAAGGGGTAGAGGGTGGGTTATTATATATATATTATTGCTATAAGGGGTAGAGGGTGGGTTATATATAGATATGATTTGCTATAAGGGGTTATGAGGGGGGTTATATATATATATATTGTTATAAGGGGATAGAGGGTGGGTTATTATATATATTATGTATAAGGGGTAGAGGGTGGGTTTTATAATATTATTGCTATAAGGGTAGAGGGTGGGGTATTATATATATTTATTGCTATAAGGGGTAGAGGGGGGGGTTTAATATATAAATTATTGCTATAAGGGGTAGAGGGTGGGTTATTATCTATATATTATTGCTATAAGGGGTTAGAGGGTGGGGATTATTATATGATTATTGCTATAAGGGGTAGGAGGGTGGGTTATTATATATAATTAGTGCTATAAGGGGTTAGAGGGTGGGTATTCTATATATATTATGCTATAAGGGGTAGAGGGTGGGTTATTATATATATATTATTGCATAAGGGGTAGAGGGTGGGTTTATTTATATAGATTAGTTGTATAGTGGGTTGATGTGTGTTAATGTTCGTGTTGTTACAGTGGAATTTCCTCTCTGTCTCACATTCAAGGTTTCAGTCCCCGTCCCTCTGTCTAATGGGGATATTAAGTTTTATTGGCAAGGACATTGCCTTGGTAAATCTATGCTCTGTCACCCTGCTCTGCCCTAAAGGGACACAGTACACCATAATAAGGCAGGGAAACCCTCACAACCAAAATTACACATTACCATTGAGTTTCCATCTCCTTTGGAGAATAGCAGAAGGCCACAAAGGCATGCTGGGAGTGTAGTCCCCAAAACATTTTTGGTTTGATATTTCTGCATACAGCAGTTTACTATACTGAGACCATTCTCCCAATGTCTGTATTATACTAATATTATTATACTAATACAGGGTGGGGGTCACAGAACTATGAATCTTTGTGGTTGTTTAAATGTTGTCAGTTCCTCTTTTAACTTTTTGGCCCTTTAATTAATTAGCACACGAATAGCAGGGATGAATAGACAGTCCCTTATCAATAGAGACGGTGGGGCCAATTACTTTGTATTCTAGACGATCCATGGTTTCATTTCCTACGTGACCTTGGTAAACACGGGCGGATTTTTCGCTCCGGACTGTCTGTCGCGGGAAGAGAGGCAAATGTTCCCATTGCCGACAATTCGCGTGAGCGATCAGTAGCGTCATTTGATACTGGAATTTTCAACTTGCCCGACCACGTCTTTTTAGATAGAACGGTCCTATATCGCCTTTGAACGCAACGAGCACGGGAGGTTCTTAGATAGGTTGGATATTTGTTATAGCACGAACGTCCAATCTGTCTAATCTCTAACGCAACGTTAACATTCCTGTGATTGAACACACTGGAAACGTTTGGACACATTAGTAAAGGTTTGTGTAAAACTGAAGTTGTATTTTTAGCAGCCGATGACAATGACTCATAACTTAAACAAAACCTCTTTGTGTCTTGGTGATGGGATCCGAGCCGTCACGACCACAGAATCGGAGGGGGTTTCAATTGCACTTTAGACGCCAAGTGCCGGGGATGTTAAATAAAACAACATGTGGGGAGTCTCTCAACAATATTCATATTTTCAGCGAAAGGATCCCATGTAGCTTGTCCGGCCAGATTCATTACATGGAAAGGGAAGTTGCAGTTCAAAAACTTCCGTGAAGATGAGCTTGAGATTTGTAATAACCTGCTTTAACCAGTGAGTTACACAACGATAGTTTCTATAGGCCACTTCATCCTCCATGATCCAGACAGTTATAGCGAATGTCTAGTGAGAATTACGCTACGGGAAGTTTTGATTCTTGATTTTGGGTACGTATCCTTGGGGCTCATTTCACACTTAGACACGTTTTAGTACTTCCGGGAAGAAGTGCGTCACTGCGTTTTACGAACATATCGCATTGACCCGATCGGTTAAAATGAAACGGAAAAAGGGCGCTACCATGGACCCAGCCCGAGGCCACATACATGTGTAGTAGAGAACCAGAAGGTTTTCATTGCCAAAAATCTGTCGTCGATTTGGACGGAAGGTTGTTTTGTCGCGGTGAAAACGCCACCGCCGGTATTTGGACTCAAACCGAAAACGAAATATAAGCCAGTGTGCACCTAGCCTTAAGGATCGACCCCCAGTTCTATATCTGTACTGTGAAGGCGCCATACACTAGGAACTTACCTATCAGGTTAGGTACTTACCTAAGCTGGATACTCGGCAATCTAATATTCCGCCCGACATTCAGTGTATCGGTGCAGTCGGGATGAAATATTGGATGGTTTATTCGGCCAGACGCGAACGACATCTGATCGTTGTCGAATGGACGCACCGGATGCTCGTTCGCTGCGAACTGTCAGACACGGCTACGTTTGCCACAACCACAGTCCTCTACGTCCTGGCCGACCAGTTGGAAGAGCCGATTTATATGTATGTATGTATGTAATGTATATATGTATTTATGTAATTTAGTAGTATTGTAAGTATGTAATGTATATATGTATTGTATGTATGTATGTATGTATGTATGTATGTATGTATTATATGTATGTATATATTGTCTGTAATGTATATATGTAATGTATATATGTATGTATGTAAGTATGTAATGTCTATATATGTATGTATTGTAAGTATGTAATGTATATATGTATTGTATGTATGTATGTATGTATGTATGTATTATATGTATGTATATATTGTATGTAATGTATGTATGTATTGTATGCATATATTGTATGTATATCTTGTAGTATGTATGTAATGTATGTATGTATTGTATGTAAGGTATATATGTATTGTTGCATGTATTGTATGTATGTTTTGTATGTATTGTATGTATGGTATGTATTGTATGTACCATACTCATTGTATGGTAAAGGACCTTACTAAGTGTATGATATGTATTGATGTATGTATGTACTGTATGTATTGTGGTATGTACTGTGGTATTGTACTTGTATGTCTGTAGTGTGTGTATGTATTGTGTGTCTGTATGTGGTGTATGTATTTTATTTCTTATATGGCGCTACATATTCCATTACAATATTATAATCATTCTACCTATTTCGCAGAAGTGGGGGGATGTGTTACCCTCAGTGAAATTGAACTACATTCCCAGCATCCTTTGAGCTGAGTACAAGTTGTAGTTCAAGCCTAAGCTAGCAATTGCAGTTTTTTTGCCTCTTTCATTAAAACCTGCAGAATGTTTGTGATTATTAATCTCAGTGAGAAATGAATGTCTGGAAGTGTGCTCAGGTCACTGATTGGTTTATAATATAAATAGTGAGATGGATAAAGTAATGAACCAAGGGCAAAATGACGGCTAATCTGGTTATTTCGCACCTGTATTTCCTCCACGTGGAAAGTCACATGGCGATTGGAGAGGTGCCTTAATTAAAGGGATATTCATTTTCACATGGCGATGGAGAGGTGCCTTTAATTAAAGGGATATTCACTTATTTCCTCTCGTGAAGTCACATGGCGATTGGAGACGGTGCCTTTAATTAAAGGGAATATTCACTTATTTCCTCCTCGTGTGGAAAAGTCACATGGCGATTGGAGAGGTGCCTTAATTAAGGGATATTCACACTGCCGTGATCGTCACATTATTATTGTCAGGAGGGTTAGGGGAGCAGGTTGGATTTATAGGTGTTTTTCACTTAATGTCAGAGTGAGTTGGTCCATGTGTCGCACTGAAAAATACCTGCAGCTTTCTGGTTGCTTATGGTTATATATAAGACAAATGGTGTCCCTTTTATTGGCTGCGTATAAAAAAGTATATATATATATATTATATTGGGTGTCCCTAGACAGGGAACCACTTGAGCTGCGGATACCAAGGATGGAAGAACTAATGATGTCACAGATACATCATGTGATTAAAGCATAGATTCCACAGAACAGGTGCTTATACCAGGGCAGATTGAGAGAGAACTGAGAGGAACGGGATTGGTCAGATTGAGGGTCGCGGGGCGGGGCTAGTGTTGATCGGCGAGTATAAAACAATTCCTCTGACACTGCTTACGCCACATTCTCATGTCCATAGACGTCAGTCAGTACATGGCCATAAATAGTCCTAATCAAATACTCCCATTGATTGGGCAGTTTAAGGAAGAACGACCTTTTTAAAATGGAAAGTGCCTGTGGCAGGAAGTCGGATTGATTATTCCTACCTCCCAATACTGTTTGTTGAGGAGCTACAGCACGTGCAGTTTTCATTGGC
Source organism: Hymenochirus boettgeri (assembly GCA_019447015.1). Classification (NCBI taxonomy): domain Eukaryota; kingdom Metazoa; phylum Chordata; class Amphibia; order Anura; family Pipidae; genus Hymenochirus; species Hymenochirus boettgeri. Next base: position 244,747 of record JAACNH010000070.1, read on the forward strand.
CAGGTTCGTCAAAAGTCAGTTTCTTTGGGCTGGTGCTAAATATTAGGGGGTAGGAATTACCTTGTCCTGTAACCTGTCCCAAGTACTGTTGTATATAAATGTAACACACGCGATAGTTGTCCTTTAATAAACGAAAAAGGGTAACCGTCATTTCCCGACCAGGTTTGTTTAGCGAGCGACTCCTCTCTATTGATCAGCAATGTCTGTTCTACGTAGAAACGTTGGGATATCATTCAGGCAGCGTACAGGATCGCGCAAAAATCGCAAGAGTTTACGCACGCGTTTGTGTGTGCTTTTTTGTGCGTTTTGCGTTTGCGCGATTGCTTTTTGTGAATGCGTTTTTGCCATTTTGCGTAGGGAAACACAAACGGACGCCGCAATAGTTCCCGCAATTTCCATATTAGCGAAATCGCGGGCGCAATCGCGTGAAAAACGCGCTAGTGGGCCTAGCCCTATATAGGGAATAAATGTTCCGTAGTCGGTTTTTGACATACAGAGGAGGGATCCAGGGGCTGATCTGGACACAGCCCAGTCTCTCTATGAAGGTGAAATCGGACTGTGCGGAAGAGGATTAGGGAGATCTACGCCGCATTGCGACAAGGTCGCCAGATCATTATGGTTTGTATTCTGTGCCGGCTCTCCTGCCTGATAGTTTCTGTGATAGAGATGGATCCGCTTCGTGTTTTATTTACACAATTCCTTATCCCCACCCCCCCCATATAAAGTCTACAAGCGATGTAGGTGGCGGGTGCCATTTCTGGGGGTCGTAGTATTCATTCTGTGCGTTATATTGTCAATGGGAAAGATTTAACTTGAGAGGTTTTTTAATTGGATTTTTATTGGGACGGCGCAGAGTAAAGTGACAGAGTAAGTAAACATTGGGGTTAACCGCTTGTAATACCCAAATCTCACCAGTCTAATAGAAAATAACCCACGATGGTATCATTGGGGGGTTATAACATGGGGACCGAGGGCATAAATGAGCCTGCGTTGTCATGACTGTTCCCTAGTCTGCACCCCTAGTATGCACCTGCTATAACCCAAGACTGCCGCCTAATTGCAAATACCGCACCGGCATTGCAATCCTATAGACCCACCCTACATTGATCCTATAGACCCACACCGCATTGCATCCTATAGACACACGCCTGCAACTTAGACGCACCGCGCATTGCAATCCTATAGACGCACCTCTAATGCAATCCTATAACCGACTCTGCATCCTATAGACCGCACCGCCATTGCAATCCTATAGACCGCACCTCTACATTGCAATCCTATAGACCGCACCGCGCATTTGCAATCCTATAGACCGCACCGCTACATTGCAATCCTATAGACCGCACCGCTACATTGCAATCCTATAGGGACCGCATCAGCTACATTGCAATCATAAGACCGCAACCGCTACATTGCAGTCCTATAGACCGCACCTCTACATTGCATCGTAAGAACTCGCACCGCATCATCCTAGACCGCACATCTACAGTTGCAATCTCATAGACCGCACCGCTACATGCAATCATAGAGCACCCTACATGCATCCTATAGACCGCACTCTACATTGCAAGTCCTATAGACCGCACCGCTAATTGCATCCTATAGACCGCCACAACACCTACATTTCAATCCATAGACCGCACCATACATTGCAATCCTATAGACCGCACCTCACATTGCAATCACATAGACGCACCGTCATTGCAATCCTATAGACCCCACCGCCTGCAATCCTATAGACCACACGCCCATTGCAATCTATAGACCGCACCGCTACATGCAATCCTATAGACGCACCGCTCATGCATCTAAGACGCACCGCTAACATTGCAATCCTAAGACCGCCAACCCCATTGCAATCTATAGACCGCACCGCTGCATTGCAATCCATAGACCGGCACCGGCTATTGCATCCTATAGACCGCACGCTACATTCAATCCTATAGACCGCCAGCTAACATTGCAATCCTAGACCGCACCGCTACATTGCAGACTATAGACCGCACCTCTCACATCTGCAATCCTAATAGACCGCACCGTACATTGCAAATCCATAGACCGCACCTCTACATTGCAATCCTATAGACCGCACCGCTACATGGCATCCTTAGACCGCACGCTACATGGCAATCCTATAGACCGACACTAGCTAACATTGCAAGTCCTATAGACCGCACCGTACATTGCAATCCTATAGACCCACCAGCTACATTGCAATCCTATAGACCGCACCGCTACATTGCAATCCTAGACCGCACCTCTACATTGCAATCCTATAGACCCACCGCGCTATGCAATCCTATAGACCGCACCGCCATTGGCAATCCGATAGGACCGCCACCGCACGCATATGGCCATCCTATAGACCGCCACGCACTTACATTGCCAATCCTATAGAACGCACCGCTGCATTGCAATCCTATAGACCGCACCGCTACATTGCAATCCTATAGACCGACACATGCTCTATCACGCTACCGTCATTGCAATCCTATAGACCGCACGCTACATTGCAAGTCTATTAGACCGCACCGGCCTACATTGCATCCTATAGACCGACAGCCGACATTGCAATCCTATAGACCGCACTCGCTCATTGCAAGTCCTACCCATAGAACCGCACCCTCATTGCATCCTATAGACCGCCACGCTACATTGCAATCCTATAGACCGCACCTTACATTGCAATCCTATAGACCCGCACCTCTAGCATTGCACATATCCTATAGGACCGCACCTCTACATTGCAATCCTATAGACCGCACCTTCATACATGCAATCTATAGATCGCAACCGCTACATTGCATCCTATTAGACCGCACCTTACATTGCAATCCTATAGACCGCATCTACATGCAATCCTATAGACGACCTCTACATTGCAATCCATATAGACCGCACCCTACATTCTTGACATCCTATAGACCGCACCGCTACATGCAATCCTATAGACCGCACTCTACATTGCATACTATAGACCGCACCCTATTGCAATCCTATAGACCGCACGCTTACATGCAATCCTTAGACCGCACCGTACATTGCAATCCTATAGACCGCACCTCTACATGCAATCCTATAGACCGCACCGTACATTGCAATCCTATAGACCGCAAACTCTACATTGCAATCCTATAGACCGCACCGCTACATTGCCCAATCCTATAGGACCGCACCTCTACATGCACATCATAGACCGCACCGCTACATTGCAATCCTATAGACCGCACCCCTAGCATTGCAATCCTATAGACCGCACCTTACATTGCAATCCTATAGGACCGCACCGTACTTGCAATGCCTATAGACCGCACCTCTACATTGCAATCCTATAGACGCACCGCTACATTGACAATCCTATAGACCGCACCTCTACATTGCAATCCTATAGCCCGCACCCGCTACAATTGCAATCCTATAGACCGCACCGCTACATGGCAATCCTATAGACCGCACCGCTACATTGCAATCCTATAGACCGGCACGCTACATTGCAATCCTATAGACCGCCACCGCTACATTGCAGTCCTATAGACCGCACCCCCACATTGCCAGTCCTATAGACCGCCACCGCTACATTGCAGTCCTATAGACCCACCGCTACATTGAATCCTATGACCCGCACCGGCTACATTGCAAATCCTATAGACCGCACCGCTAAATTGCAGTCCTAGACCGCACACGCTACATTGCAATCCTATGACCACACCGCTACATTGCCAATCCTATAGACCACACGCATGCAGTCCTATAGACCGCACGCTAATATGCAGTCCTATAGACCGACCCGTAATTGCATCTATAGACCGCCCGCTACATTGCAGCCATAGACCGCACCACACATTGCAATCCTATAGACCGCACCTACATTGCAATCCATAGACGCACCGTACATTGCAATCCTAGACCGCCCACGCTACATTGCAATCCTATAGACTGCACCCCCTCCTAGACTACACCCTTAAGCCTCATACCACACGTACAATTCTTTGGCTGATGAACGATCCCCCGAGACGTGCGCACATTTGCAATGAACAGCCGCTTCGGGTGATTATCGCATGTGTGTAGCGTTCGGTCGGGTGGGGAGTGTTGATCCGCCATGTGGGATTGAAGATGACCAAATGCATTCACATGTGCGATTATCGTCAAAATGTCCGTACGCCCTCGCTTTAGAGGTTCGTCGTCGGTACAAAGAATCGTACATGTGTACGGACCTTTACATTCTCAAAGGACCAAAAACTGCTCTCCTTTACTGTCTGTCCTGTAACCCCCCAACTCATTGTTCAGCCTGCAGACTCTTCATCGACATACACACCACCATACAAAGGTTTAACATAGATGAGGGTTTTGTGCTCTGTAAGACGTGACAGTATATTTATATAATCATCCTATACTTCCACCGCCCATATCCACCTCCCACGTTCTAAAATATCCACACTGGGCCTGTGCTGGAAATTCATTTTTGTTGCCTAAAAATATAATTTTCCCCTAAATAAAAGCGAATTTGGAAATTGAACAGTTTACAGACGGATGGTTATTCACATGGGACGACAAGTGCAGGAATCGGGATACTGTAATCTCCCTGATTTCACCTTCATTTATATCACTATCACGGCCTTTATATATCAGTATTAACATTCCCTTCACTTATTTCACTGTCACGGCCTTATATGGTTATATAACATTCCCTCATTTTATCACTCTCACGGCCTTTATATGTGATATAACATTCCCTTCATTTAATCACTGTCACGGCCTTTTATGGTTATATAACATTCCCTCATTATATTCACGTCACGGCCTTTAAATCGTTATATAACATCCCTTCATTTATATCACTGTCCGGCTTTATATCGTTATATGAACATCCCTTCATTTAATCAATGTCATGGCCTTATATCGTATATAACATTCCCTTCATTTATCACTGTCACGGCCTTTATATCGTATATAACATTCCCTTCATTTATATCCTGTCACGGCCTTTATATCGTTTAAACATTTCCATTCAGTTATATCACTGTCAGGTTTATACGTTATATAAATTCCCTTCATTTATACACATGTACGGCCTTATATGTTATAAAATTCCCTTCATTTATATCACTGTCACGGCCTTTATATGCGTTATAAACATTCCCTTCATTTTATCACTGTCAGGCCTTATATCGTTATATAACATTCACATTCATTTATATCACCTGTCAGAGCCTTTATATCGTATAACATTCCCTTCATTTATATCACTGTCACGGCCTTATATGGTATATAAAACATTCCTTCATTATATCACTGTCACGGCCTATATCGTTATATAACATCCTTCATTTATATCAATGTCACGGCTTTATATAGTTATAACATTCCCTTCATTTATATCACGTCACGGCCTTATATCGTTATATAACATCCCTTCATTTATAATCACTGTCAAGGCTTATATCGTATAAACATTCCCTTCATTTATATCACGTCAGGCTTTTATATTATATAACATTCCCTTCATTTATATCACTGTCAGGCACTTATATGGTATAAACATTCCCTTCATTTATCACGGGCACGGCCTTTATATGGTATATAAACACTTCCTTCATTTATATCACTCTAACGGCTTTTATCGTAAGAGATATTTATTGCTCGATAAGGGGTTAGAGGGTGGGTTATTTATAGATATATTATTGCTACAAGGGGTAGAGGGTGGGTTATTATATATAATATTATTGCTATAAGGGGTAGAGGGTGGGTTATTATATAGATATTATGCTATAAGGGTAGAGGGTGGGTTATATAATATATATGCTATAAGGTTAGAGGGTGGGTTATTAGATAGTATATTGATACAGGGAGAGGGTGGGTTATATTAATTTATTGCTATAAGGGGGTAGAGGGGGGTTTATTATATAGATATTATTGCTATAAGGGGTAGAGGGTGGGTTATTATATATATATTATTGCTATAAGGGGTAGGGGTAGAGGGTGGGTATTATTATATCATTATTGCTATAAGGGGTAGAGGGTGGGTTATTATATATATATTATTGCTATAAGGGGTAGAGGGTGGGTTATTATATATATATATTGCTATAAGGGGTAGAGGGTGGGTTATTATATATATTATTCTATGAGGGGTAGAGGGTGGGTTATTATATATATATTATTGCTATAAGGGGTAGAGGGTGGGTTATTTAAGATATTATTGCATAAGGGGTAGAGGGGGGGTTCTTATATAGATATTATTGCTATACGAGGTGTAAGAGGGTGATAGATATTATTGCTATAAGGGGTAGAGGGTGGGTTATTATATAGATATTATTGCTATAAGGGGTAGAGGGTGGGTTATTATATAGATATTATTGCTACAAGGGGTAGAGGGTGGGTTAGTACCTTTTATATAGATATTATTGCTATAAGGGGTAGAGGGTGGGTTATTATATAGATATTATTGCTACAAGGGGTAGAGGGTGGGTTATTATATATATATTATTGCTATAAGGGGTAGAGGGTGGGTTATTATATAGATATTATTGCTATAAGGGGTAGAGGGTGGGTTATTATATATATATTATTCTTGCTCGAGGGTAAGCGGGTGGGGTCCCATCATGCATCCTTTCCAATCTGTCATTTTCCAACTGTCATTTTTCCAACTGTCATTTTCCCAATGTCATTTTTTTTTAAATTGTAATTTTTCCAACTGTCATGTTTCCAACTGAGTGCCAACTGTCATTTTTCAAACTTCATTTTTCCCAACGTCATTTTTTTTTTTTAAATTTGTAATTTTTCCAACTTGTCATTTTCCGCAAACTGTCTTTTTTTTTAAATTGTAATTTTCCAACTGTCATTTTTCCAACTGTTCATTTTCCAAACTGTTATTTTTCAAACTGTCATTTCCAACTGTCATTTTTTTTTTTAAATGGAATTTTTCCAACGTCATTTCCAACTGTCATTTGTGTCACCGAACGTGGGTCAGGGTTTGTAGTTACAACCAATATGTCATTTTCCCAACGATGATTTCCTCTTTGTGTCCCCCCTGTCATCTTAATTGTGTGTGTGCGCGCATTGTAATTTTCGGTGCTGGGTTATTATATATTATTGCTATAAGGGGTAGAGGGTGGGTTATTATATAGATATTATTGCTATAGTGGGTTGATGTGTGTTAATGTTCTGTGGTTACAGTGGAATTTTCCTCTCTGTCTCACATTCAAGGTTTCAGTCCCCGATCCCTCTGTCTAATGGGGATATTAATGTTTTTACTTGGCAAGGACATTGCCTTGGATAATATCTATCTCTGTCACCTGCTCTGCCCTAAAGGACACAGTACGACATAATAAGGACAGGAAACCCTCACAAACCAAATATTACACCTTTACCATTGAGTTTTCCACTTCTTTGGAGAATAGCAGAATGCCAACAAGGCATGCTGGGAGTTGTAGTCCCCAAACATTTTTGGTTTGATATTTCTGCTCTACAGCAGTTACTATACTGAGACCATTCTCCCAATGTCTGTATTATACTAATATTATTATACTAATACAGGGTGGGGGTCACAGAACTATGAATCTTTGTGGTTGTTTAAATGTGTCAGTTCCTCTTTTCACTTTTCTGGCCCTTTAATAATTAGCACACGAATAGCAGTGGAATAGCACAGTCCCTTATCAATAGAGACGGTGGGGCCAATTACTTTGTATCTAGACGATCCATGGTTTTCATTTCCTACGTGACCTGGGTAAACACGGGCGGATTTTTCGCTCCGACTGTCTGTTCGCGACTAGAGGCAAATGTTCCCACTGCCGACAATTCGCCGTGAGCGATCAGTGCGGTGCATTTGATACTGGAATTTTCCAACTTGCCCGACCACGTTTTTTTAGATAGACCGGTCTATATCGCCTTTAACGAACGAGCCGGGCGGTTCTTAGATAGGTTGGATATTTGTTTATAGACGAACGTCCAATCTGTCTAATCTCTAACGAACGTTAACATTCCTGTGATTGTAACACACTGGAAACGTTTGGACACATAGTAAAGGTTTGTGTAACTGAAGTTGTATTTTTAGCAGCGATGACAATGACATCATAACTAAACAAACCTCTTTGTGTCTTGGTGATGGGATCCGAGCCGTCACGACACAGAATCGGAGGGGGTTTCAATTGCACTTTAGACGCCAAGTGCCGGGGATGTTAAAATAAACAAATGTGGGGAGTCTCTCAACAATTATTCATATTTTCCAGCGAAAGGATCTGTAGCTATGTCCGGCCAGATTCATTACATGGAAAGTGGAAGTTGCAGTTCAACAACTTCCGTGAAGATGAGACTTGAGATTTTAATAACCTGCTTTAACCAGTGAGTTACACACCGATAGTTTCTATAGGCCACCTTCATCCTCCATGATCCAGAGTTATAGACGAATGTCTAGTGAGAATTACGCTACGGGAAGTTTTGATTCTTGATTTGGGTCCGATCCTTGGGGCTCATTCACACTTAGACACGTTTTAGTACTTCCCGGGAAGAAGTGCGTCACTGTGCGTTTTACGAACATATCGCATTGACCCGATCGGTTAAAATGAAACGGAAAAAGGGCGCTACACATGGACCCAGCCCGAGGCCACACTACATCGTGTAGTAGAAGAACCAGAAGGTTTTCATTGCCAAAAATCTGTCGTCCGATTTGGACGAAGGTTTGTTTGTCGCGGTGAAAACCGCACCGCCGGTATTTGGACTCAACCGAAATACTGAAATATAAGCCAGTGTGCACCTAGCCTTAAGGATCGACCCCCAGTTCTATATCTGTACTGTGAAGGCGCCATACACTAGGAACTTACCTTATCAGGTTAGGTACTTACCTTAAGCTGGATACTCGCCATCTAATAATTCCGCCCGACATTTCAGTGTATCGGTCAGTCGGGATGAAATATTGGATGGTTTATTCGGCCAGACGCGAACGACATCTGATCGTTTGTCCGAATGGACGCATACCGGATGCTCGTTCGCTGCGAACTGTCAGACACGGCTACGTTTGCCACAACCCACAGTCCTACGTCCTGGCCGACCAGTTGGAAGAGCCGATTTATATGTATTGTATGTATGTAATGTATATATGTATTTAATGTAATGTATGTATGTATTGTAAGTATGTAATGTATATATGTATTGTATGTATGTATGTATGTATGTATGTATTATCTGTAGGGATATCTTGTCTGTCTGTCTCTCTTCCTGTCTCTCTTCTGTCTTGTCAGTCTGATACTGTCTCTATGTATGTATTGTCAGTATGTCTGTCTATTGTCTTGTATGTTGGCTGTCTGTCCTGTCTGTCTTCTCTGTCTGTCTCACCCTCTTGTCTTTGTCCTGTCGGTCAGGTCTGGGTCTGCAGTATATTGGTTATGTATCTTCTTGTAGTATGTATGTAATGTATGTATGTATTGTATGTAAGGTATATATGTATTGTATGCATGTATTGTATGTATGTTTTGTATGTATTGTATGTATGGTATGTATTGTATGTACCATACTCATTGTATGGTAAAGGACATTACTAAGTGTATGATATGTATTGTATGTATGTATGTACTGTATGTATTGTGTGTATGTACTGTGTGTATGTACTGTATGTCTGTATTGTGTGTATGTATTGTGTGTCTGTATTGTGTGTATGTATTTTATTTCTTATATGGCGCTACATATTCCATTACAAATATTATAATCATTCTACCTATTTCTGCAGAAGTGGGAGGGATTTGTTACCCTCCAGTGAATATTGAACTACAATTCCCAGCATCCTTTGAGCTTTACAAGTTGTAGTTCAAGCCTAAGCTAGCAAATTGCAGTTTTTTGCCTCTTTTCATTAAAACCTGCAGAATGTTCTGTGAATTATTAATCTCAGTGAGGAAATGAATGTCTGGAATGTGCTCAGGTCACTGATTGGTTTATTTAATATAAATAGTGAGATGGATAAAGTAATGAACCAAGGGCAAAATGACGGCTAATCTGGTTATTTCGCACCTGTATTTCCTCCACGTGGAAAGTCACATGGCGATTGGAGAGGTGCCTTTAATTAAAGGGATATTCATTTCACATGGCGATTGGAGAGGTGCCTTTAATTAAAGGGATATTCACTTATTTCCTCCTCGTGGAAAGTCACATGGCGATTGGAGAGGTGCCTTTAATTAAAGGGATATTCACTTATTTCCTCCTCGTGTGGAAAGTCACATGGCGATTGGAGAGGTGCCTTTAATTAAAGGGATATTCACACTGCCCAGTGATTCGTTCACATTTATTATTGTCAGGAGGGTTAGGGGAGCAGGTTGGATTTTATAGGTGTTTTTCACTTAATGTCAGAGTGAAGTTGCGTCCATGTGTACGCACTGAAAAATACCCTGCAGCTTTCTGGTTGCTTATGTGTTTATATATAATGAAATGTGTCCCTTTTTATTGGCTGCTGTATAAAAAGTATATATATATATATTTATATTGGGTTCCCTAGACAGGGACCACATTGAGCTGCGGATACCAAGGATGGAAGAATCTAATGATGTCACAGATACATCATGTGACTTTAAAGCATTAGATTCCACATGACCAGGTGCTTTATACCAGGGCAGATTGGAGAATCTGAGAGAGAACGGGATTGGTCAGATTGAGGGTCGCGGGGCGGGGCTAGTGTTGATCGGCGCGTATAAAACATCCTCTGCACCTGACTTTACGCCAATTCTTCATGTCCATAGCGTCAGTCAGTACATGGCCACTAAATAGTCCTAATCTAACATACTCCTCCATGATTGGGCAGTTAAAGGAGAACGATACTTTTTTAAAATGGAAAGTGCCTGTGGCAGGAAGTCGGATTGATTATTCCTACCTCCCAATACTGTTTTGTTGAGGAGCTACAGCACGTGCAGTTTTCATTGGCCAGGTTCGTCAAAAGTCAGTTTTCTTTGGGCTGGTGCTAAACAATATTAGGGGGTAGGAATTACCTGTCCTGTAACCCTGTCCCAAGTACTGTTGTATATAAATGTACACACGCGATAGTTGTCCTTTAATAAACGAAAAATGGTTTAAACCGTCATTTCCCGACCAGGTTTGTTTAGCGAGCGACTCCTCTCTATTGATCAGCAATGTCTGTTCTACGTAGAAACGTTGGATAATCATTCAGGCAGCGTACAGGAATCGCGCACAAAATCGCAAGAGTTATCGCACGCGTTTGTGTGTGCTTTTCTTGTGCGTTTTGCGTTTGCGCGATTGCTTTTTGTGAATGCGTTTTTGCCATTTTGCGTTATGGAAACACAAACGGACGCGCAATAGTTCCCGCAATTTCCATATTAGCGAAATCGCGGGCGCAATCGCGTGAAAAACGCGCTAGTGCGGCCTAGCCCTTATATAGGGAATAAATGTTCCGTAGTCGGTTTTTGACATTACAGAGGAGGGATCCAGGGGCTGATCTGGACACAGCCCAGTCTCCTCTATGAAGGTGAAATCGGACTGTGCGGAAGAGGATTAGGGAGATCTACGCCGCATTGCGACAAGGTCGCCAGATCATTTATTGGTTTGTATTCTGTGCCGGCTCTCTGCTCTGATAGTTTCTGTGATAGAGATGGATCCGCTTCGTGTTTTATTTACAACAATTCCTTATCCCCACCCCCCCCATATAAAGTCTACAAGCGATGTAGGTGGCGGGTGCATTTCTGGGGGTCGTAGTATTTCATTCTGTGCGTTATATTGTCAATGGGAAAGATTTAACCTTGAGAGGTTTTTTAATTGGATTTTTATTGGGGACGGCGCAGAGTAAAGTGACAGAGTAAAGTAAACATTGGGGTTAACGCTTGTAATACCCAATCTCACCAGTCTAATAGAAAATAACCCCCGATTGGTATCATTGGGGGGTTATAACATGGGGACCGAGGGCAATAAATGAGCCTGCGTTATGTCATGACTGTTCCCCTAGTCTGCACCCCTAGTATGCACCTCTTGACTATAACCCAAGACTGCACCGCTACATTGCAATCCTATAGACCGCACCGCCGCATTGCAATCCTATAGACCGCACCTCTACATTGCAATCCTATAGACCGCACCGCCGCATTGCAATCCTATAGACCGCACCGCCGCATTGCAATCCTATAGACCGCACCGCCGCATTGCAATCCTATAGACCGCACCTCTACATTGCAATCCTATAGACCGCACCGCTGCATTGCAATCCTATAGACCGCACCGCTACATTGCAGTCCTATAGACCGCACCGCTACATTGCAATCCTATAGACCGCACAGCTACATTGCAATCCTATAGACCGCACCGCTACATTGCAGTCCTATAGACCGCACCTCTACATTGCAATCCTATAGACCGCACCGCTACATTGCAATCCTATAGACCGCACCTCTACATTGCAATCCTATAGACCGCACCGCTACATGGCAATCCTATAGACCGCACCGCTACATGGCAATCCTATAGACCGCACCGCTACATTGCAGTCCTATAGACCGCACCGCTACATTGCAATCCTATAGACCGCACCGCTACATTGCAATCCTATAGACCGCACCGCTACATTGCAATCCTATAGACCGCACCGCTACATGGCAATCCTATAGTCCGCACCGCCAGCATTGCAATCCCCTAATAGACCGCACCGCCGCATTGCAATCCTATAGACCGCACCTCTACATTGCAATCCTATAGACCGCACCCTGCATTGCAATCATAGACCGCACCGCCACATTGCAATCCTATAGACCGCACCTCTACATTGCAATCCTATAGACCGCACCGCTGCATTGCATCCTATAGACCGCACCGCTACATTGCAATCCTATAGACCGCACCGCTACTGCAATCCATAACCGCACAGCTACATTGCAATCCTATAGACCGCACCGCTACATTGCAGTCCTATAGACCCGCAACCTCTACATTGCAATCCTATAGACCGCACCGCAATTGCAATCCTATAGACCGCACCTCTACCTTGCAATCCTATAGACCCACCGCTACATGCAATCCTATAGACCGCACCCGCTACATGGCATCCTATAGACCGCACCGCTACATTGCAGTCCTATAACCGCACCGCTACATGCAATCCTATAGACACACAGCTCACATTGCAATCCTATAGACCGCACCGCTACATTGCAATCCTATAGACCGCACCTCTACATTGCAATCCTATAGACCGCACCGCCGCATTGCAATCCTATAGACCGCACCGCCGCATTGCAATCCTATAGACCGCACCGCCGCATGGCAATCCTATAGACCGCACCTCTACATTGCAATCCTATAGACCGCACGCTGCATTGCAATCCTATAGACCGCACCGCTACATTGCAATCCTATAGACCGCACCTCTACATTGCATCCTATAGACCGCACGCGCTTGCATTGCATCCATAGACCCGCACCTGCTACATTTGCAGTCCTATAGACCGCACCGCTACATTGCAATCCTATAGACCGCACAGCTACATTGCAATCCTATAGACCGCACCGCTACATTGCAGTCCTATAGACCGCACCTCTACATTGCAATCCTATGACCGCACGCTACATTGCAATCCTATGACCGCACCTCACATTGCAATCCTATAGACCGCACCTCTACATTGCAATCCTATAGACCGCACCTCTACATTGCAATCCTATAGACCGCACCTCACATTGCAATCCTATAGACGCACCGCTACATGCAATCCTATAGACCGCACCTCTAATTGCAATCCATAGACCGCACCGCTACATTTGCATACTATAGACCGCACATCTACATGGCAATCCCTATAACCGCACCGCACATTGCAATCCTATAGACCGCACCGCTACATTGTCAATCCTATAGACCGCACCGCTACAATTGCATCCTATAGACCGCACCTCTACCTGCAATCCTATAGACCGACACCGCCTACATGGCATCCTATAGACCGCACCGCTACATTGCAATCCTATAGACCGCACCTCTACATTGCATCCTATAGACCGCACCGCTACTGCAATCCTATAGACCGCACCTCTACATTGCAATCCTATAGACCGCACGCTACATTGCAATCCTATAGACCGCACCTCTACATTGCATCCTATAGACCGCACCGCTCACATTGCATCCTATAGACCCCCCCTAGATTGCACTCCTATAGACCCCTCTACATTGCAATCCTATAGACCGCACCGCTACATTGCAATCCTATAGACCGCACCTCTACATTGCAATCCTATAGGACCGCACCAGCTACATTGCAATCCTATAGACCGCACCTCTACATGTCAATCCTATAGACCGCACCGCTACATTGCAATCCTATGACCCAACCGCTACATGTGCAATCCTATAGACCGCACCGCTACATTGCAATCCTATAGACCGCACCGCTACATTGCAATCCTATAGCCCCCACCGCTACTTGCATCCTATAGACCGCACCTCTAACATTGCAGTCCTATAGACAGCCCCTACCTTGCATCTATAACCCACCGCTACATTGCAATCCTATAGACCGCACCGCTACATTGCAATCCTATAGACCGCACCGCTACTTGCATTCCTATAGACCGCACCGCTACATTCCAATCCTATAGACCACACCGCTACATTGCAATCCTATATACCCACACCGCTACATTGCAGTCCTAAGACCGCACCGTCTACATTGCAGTCCTATAGACCCGCACCGCTACATTGCAGTTCCTATAGACCGCACCCGCTACATTGCCATCCTATAGACCGCACCACTACATTTCAATCCTATAGACCGCAACCGCTACAATTGCAATCCTATGACCTCACCGCTACATTTGCCAATCCTAAGACCGCACCGCTACATTGCCGATCCTATCAGACTTCCCCCCCTCCCTAGACTACACCTCTTAAGCCTCATACACAAACGTACATCTTTTGCTGATGAACGATCCCCGAGCGTGCGCACATTTGCAATGAACAGCCGCTTCGGGGTGATTTCATCGCATGTGTGTATGCGTTCGGTCGGGTGGGGAGTGTGTTGATCCGCCATGTTGGATTGAAGACTGACCAAATGCATACACATGTGCGATTATCGTCAAATGTCCGTACGCCGCTCGCTTAGAGTCGTTCGTCGGTCAAGAATCGTACATGTGTACGACTCTTTACATTTCTCAAAGGACCAAACTGCTCTCCCTTTACTGTCCTGTCCGTAACCCACAACTCATTGTTCAGCCTGCAGACTCTCATCGACTACACACCACCATACCACGGTTTAACATAGATGAGGGTGTCGCTCTGTAATAACGGACGTATATTATATAATCATCCTATAATATCCACCGCCCATACACCTCCCCCGTGCTAAAATATCCACACTGTGTCCTGTGCTGGAAATTCATTTTTTGTTGCTAAAATATAATTTTTCCCCCTAAATAAAAGCAATTTGGAATTGAATCAAGTTTACAGGACGGTGTTATGTCATGGACGACAAGTGCGGAATTCTGGGATCTTGTAATCTCCCTGATTCACTTCATTATATCACTAGCACGGCCTTTATATCATTATATCACATCCCTTCATTATTCACTGTCACGGCTTTATGGTTATAACATTCCCTTCATTTATATCACTCTCACGCCTTTTATATGTTATATAACATTCCCTTCATTTATACACTGTCACGCCTTTATATGGTTATATACATTCCCTTCATTTATAACACTGTCACGGCCTTTTAAATCTTATATAATCTTCCCTTCATTTATATCACTGTCACGGCTTTATATCGTTATATAACATTCCCTTCATTTATATCACTGTCACGGCCTTTATATCGTTATATAACATTCCCTTCATTTATATCACTGTCACGGCCTTTATATGGTTATATACATTCCCTTCATTTATCACTGTCAGGCCTTTTATATCGTTATATACATTCCTTCATTTATATCCTGTCACTGCCTTTAGTATCGTTATAACATTCCCTTCATTTATATCACTGTCACGGCCTTTATATGGTTATATAACATTCCCTTCATTTATATCACTGTCACGGCCTTTAAATCGTTATATAACATTCCCTTCATTTATACACTGTCACGGCCTTTATATCGTTATATAACATTCCCTTCATTTATATCACTGTCATGGCCTTTATATCGTTATATAACATTCCCTTCATTTATATCACTGTCACGGCCTTTATATGGTTATATAACATTCCCTTCATTTATATCACTGTCAGCGGCCTTATATATCGTATATAACATCCCTTCATTATATCACGTGTCACGCCTTTATACGTATATAACATTCCCTTCATTTATATCACTGTCACGGCCTTTATATCGTTATATAACATTCCCTTCATTTATATCACTGTCACGGCCTTTATATCGTTATAACATTCCCTTCATTTATATCACTGTCACGGCCTTTATATCGTTTATATAACATTCCCTTCATTTTATCTCACTGTCCACGGCCTTTAGATGGTTATAACCATTTCCCTTCATTTATATCACTGTCACGGCCTTTATATGGTATTAACATTCCCTTCATTATATCACTCTCCGGCCTTAGTATCGTTATATAACATTCCCTTCATTTATATCACGGTCACGGCCTTTATATGGTTATATAACATTCCCTTCATTTATATCACTGTCACGGCCTTTAAATCGTTATATAACATTCCCTTCATTTATATCACTGTCACGGCCTTTATATCGTTATATAACCATTCCCCTTCATTTATATCACTTGTCACGGCCTTTTATTCGTTATAAACATTCCCTCATGTTATATCACTGTCACCGGCCTTTATATGTTATATACATTCCCTTCATTTTATATCACTGTCACGCCTTTATATCGTTTATATAACACCCTTCATTTTATTCACTGTCATGGCCTTTATATCGTTATATAACATTCCCTTCATTTATATCACTCTCAGGCCTTTATCGTTATATAACATTCCCTTCATATATCACTGTCACGCCTTTAATGGTTATAAACATTCCCTTCATTTATATCACTGTCACGGCCTTTATTGGTTATAATAACATTCCCTTCATTTATATCACTCTCACAGCTTTATATCGTTAATATACATTCCCTTCATTTATATCACTGTCACGGCCTTTATATGGTTATATAACATTCCCTTCATTTATATCCACTGTCACGGCCTTTATATGGTTATATAACATTCCCTTCATTTATATCACTCTCACAGCCTGTTATATCGTTATATAACATTCCCTTCATTTATATCACTGTCACGGCCTTATATCGTTATATAACATTCCTTCATTTATATCACTGTCACGGGCCTTTATATCGTTAAGATAACATTCCCTTCATTTATCACTGTCACGGCCTTTATATCGTTATATAACATTCCCTTCATTTATATATCACTGTCACGGCCTTTATATCGTTATATAACATTCCCTTCATTTATATCACTGTCACGGCCTTTATATCGTTATAGAACATTCCCTTCATTTATATCACTGTCACGGTCTTTATATCGTTATAACATTCCCCTGACACGAAACTGATGAATAAACTGTGCACATAGGAATATAATAAATTTCTAAACCTATAAAGATCTAGGTCTGCACCTTGCCTATACCAGCATCCATGAAATTAAAGGGCAAGTCAGACCTGCCTACCACCGGCTTCATTCACACGCTTCGTATGTGCTTACAAAGTTTTTATTTCCAGCATCCACACTCACAGACACACCCAGTGTTTTAGTCACTGACAGTTCTGTCATCTCACACATGCTTAGTAATAAATACAGGTGCTTTTCACAGCTGCTCACCCCCCAACATGTTGCAGTTCAGTACAAAGAAACCAGTTTGGAATCTTCACAAGGGCAGTGATGTCAGAATGCTACATACTGCAGCTGTATCTTGTCAATCGATATTCTTAATGTAGATTGTTTTAGATGATGGTGGTATACAGATTTGGCTTTAATTCCTCCCTTAAATGCAGATAGTTTTGCTGCACCAGGACTGGTAATTCCCAGATTTACCTTCTAATCTAATTTTAATTACCATCTACTTACATAACAAGACATGTAGTTCCCAAAAGATGGTAGATGTAGATGATATAGATGTAGGATCATGTAGATATAGATGTAGATGGATATGATGTAGATTATATATATGTAGATCATGTAGATATAGATGTAGATGGTATAGATGTAGATGATATAGATGTAGATGATCGATATGTCTATGATCTAGCTGTAGATGATATAGATTAGATGCTCTAGATGTAGATATACGCATGTCGCTCCTTTCGCTTATCGCTGTCGATGACTCAGCTTCGATGCTCCGCGCTGCGCGTCTACGCTGTCGCATGCTCTGCTGCTCGCTGCTCTCGCTGTCGACTGCTACTCGCTTTCGCTTGCCTATCGCTGTCGCATGCTATAGCTTCGCTGTATCCTGCGGCTCCTCGACCCACCGCAAAAACCGCCGCATTGCAATCCTAATAGACCGCAACCCGCCGCCTTGCAATCCTATAGACCGCAGACCCCGACCATTGCAAATCCTATAGACCATCCCGTCTACATTGCAATTTAGACCGCCCTTGAAATCCTATAGAACCGCACCGCTACATTGCAATCCTATAGACCAGCACCTCTACAATTGCAATCCTATAACCAGCAACCGCTGCATTTGCAATCCTATAGCCGCACCCGCTACATATGCACGTCCTATAGACCCGACCGCTACATTGCAATCCTATAGAGCCGGCACAGCTACATTGCAATCCTATAGACCCACCCGCTACATTGCCAGTCCTAATATACCGCCCTCTACACCTCTATGCAATCCTATAGACCCGCACCGCTACACGATTGCAATCCTATGAACCGCACTCTACAAATTGCAATCCTATAGACCGCACCGCTACATGGCATCCTATAGCCGCACCGCACCACACATGGCAATCCTATAGACCCGCAAAACGCACCGCTACATGGCCAGTCCTATAGACCGCACCGCTACACTTGCAATCCTTAGCACCACACAGCTACATTGCAATCCTATAACCGCAACAACCGCTACAATTGCAATCCTATAGACCCCGCACCCTCTACATTGCAATCCTATAGCCGCACCGCCGCCTTGCAATCCTATAGACCGCAAACCGCCGCATTGCAATCCTATAGACCGCAACCGCCGCATGCAATCCATATAGACCGCACCTCTACATTGCAATCCTATAGACCCGCACCGCTGCATTGCAATCCTATAGACGCACCGCTACATTGCAATCCTATAGACCGCACCTCTACTTGCAATCCTATAGACCCCGCAACCGCTGCATGCAACCTATGACAGCCCGCACCCGCACCGCTACATTGCAGCCTATAACCGCACCGCTACAATTGCAATCCTATAACCGCAGCTTACCATTGCAATCCTATAACCGCACCCTACACACTGCCGTCCTATAGACCGCACCTCTACATTGCAATCCTATAAAACCGCACCGCTACATTTGCAACCTATAGACCGCACCTCTACATTGCAATCCTATAACCGCACCCTCTACATTGCATCCTATAGACCGCACCTCTACATTGCAATCCTATAACCGCAACCTACTACAATTGCAATCCCTATAGATCGCAACAACGCTACGGAATTGCAATCCTATGGGGACCGCACCCTCCATTGCAATCCTATGACCTCAAACCGCTACATTGCAATCCTATAACCCACATCTACATTGCAATCCTATAGACCCGCAACCGCTACATTGCAATCCTATAGACCGCACAGCTACATTGCGATCCTATAGACCCGCACCGCTACATTGCATCCCTATATACCCGCACCGCTACATTGCAATCCTATAGACCCCACCACCGCTACATTGCAATCCTATAGACCGCAACCGCTACAATATGCAATCCTAATAGACCGCACCTCTACATTGCATCCTTAGACCGCCCGCTACATTTGCAATCCTTAGACCCACACAGCACTATCCGCACCTCTACATTGGCAATCCTATGCTGCACCGCTGACATTGCAATCCTATAGACCCGCAACCCTACATTGCATCATAGGACACGTATGCAATCCTACTAGAACCGCACACGTAATTGCACTAAGACAACGACATGCAATCCTATAGACCGCGCACAGCACGATACACGACTTAGCAGTCCTATACAACCGCACCTCTACATTGCAATCCTATAGACCCCGCGACACATGGCATCAAGACGCGTACTTGCAATCATCCCTCTCATGCAGTTCTGACCCCCTGCACCTAGCCCGCCTTACATTGCAATCCTATAGACCGCAAACCGCTACATTGCAAATCCTATAGACCGCAGCCTCGACATTGAAAACAATCCTATAGACCGACGCACCGCTACATTGCATCCTATAGACCGCACCCCTACATTGCCATCCTAGAACGCCCTCTCATTGCAATCCTATAGACCTCGCAAGACCGCCCTACAATTGTCCATCCTATAGACCCGCACCGTCACTTGTCAGATCCTTAGACCGCAACCCGCTACCATTGCAACTCCTATTAGCCGCAGCACGTCTACATTGCAATCCCTACTAGCCCGCAACCGTACATCTTAGACGCACGCTAATTCAACCTATAGACCGCACGCACATTAACCTATCCCACGCTACCATAACTTGACCACCCACTGCATCCCTATAGAGCACCCTACTTGCCATCCATACCGCCGTACATTGCAGTCCTATAGACACGCACCGCTAACATTGGCAATCCTAATAGACCACACCGCTACATTGCATCTATAGACCCAACCGCTACAATTGGCGTCCTATAGACCGCAACGCACCGCTACATTGCAGTCCTATAGACCTACGCCGCTACATTGCAGTCCTATAGACCCCGCCCGTCCTATGACCGATACCTTGCGTCCTATAGACCGCACCCTACATTCAATCCTAATACCGCCTCATGCAGCCTAAACCGCGCCTACATTGCAATCGCTATAGACCCGCACCAGCTACCTCTGCAATCCTATAGACCGCAATTTGACCGCGTGACATGGGTGCAAGCCGTAGAGACCGCACCCCGCGGTGTTGTGCTTACATTTGTGCCCAATCCTAGGGTAACGCGGGTGAGGCCCCTCAGAAAAGCCTAAGCAGTACACCACTGTAAATTGCGGCGTGAGGAACGACCCCGGCGATGCGCACATCTTTCGGATGCCCCGTGCGTCGGGCGGCGCCAGGTAGGTCGCATGGGAACGTGCGGCTTCGGTCGTGTTGGGCGGTGTTGTGACGGGCAGGTGTGGTGTGGTTGAGACAGGCGGGGGGGGGGGAGGGGGAGCGCCGGAGGAAGACGGACCGGTATACTGGCAGACACAGGCAGATGCGGGACGCGTTAGGGCGCCCTCAAAAGTCGTAACGCGCGCTAAGGCGTGTCGGAAAGACGTCGTGTACGGCCTAATTTCAGGACCAAACGCCTTCCCGTTTCTGTCGGGGCCCCCCCTGAACCCCCCAACTCATTGGGGGTCAGGCCGTGCGACTCTCAGCCAGACACACCACAACAAAGGTTTAACAGAGCATGAGGGTTTGTCGCCTGTAAACGTGAACGTCAATATATATATAATCATCCTATAATCTCCACCGCCCATATCCACCTCCCACTTCTAAATATCCCACTGATGTCCCTGTGCTGGAAATTCTTTTTTGTTGCTAAAAAATCACATTTTTCCCTTCCCCCTAAAAAATAAAAGCGAATTTGGAATTGGAATCAAGTTTACAGGACTGATGGTTATGTCAACATGGACGACAAGTGCAGGAATCCGGGATGCTTGTAATCTCCCCTGAGTCACCCTTCATTTATATCACTACACGGCCTTTATATCATGAATAACATTCCCTTTCATTTATTCACTGTCCCGCGCCTTTATATCGTTATATAACATTCCCTTCAATTTATAATCACTCTCACGGGCCGTAGAGGGGTTGGAAGAACAGGCCCGGCCAGGGAGAGGCACGGGGGGGGCACGAGACGGCCGGGTAGTTGAGGGGGTGTTGATGTGGTGGGACGACCAGGGCCGGGGCATGGAGAGCAACGGGCACGCCGGGAAGCGGGAAGAACAGGCCCGGCAGGGAGAACACGGGCCGCCGGGAGAAGCGGGAGAAAACAGGCCCGTAAAACAGGGAGAGCACGGGCGGGGGCCGGAAGCGGGAGAGAACATGCCCGGCAGGGGAGCACTGTCCCACGAGGGCCGGAGAGGGGGGGATAAACAGGCCCGGCGGGAGATCACGGGGGGGGCACGCCGGACGGGGCCGGGAGAGCGGAAGAACAGGCCCGCAGGGAGAGCACGGGCACAGCGCCGGGAGAAGCGGGATATAACAGGCCCCCTCCATTCCGGTAGATCACTGGCAACGGCCGGGATAGGGTTATAGCACACGTCCCTGCATGGAAGAGCCCGGGCACAACCCTGGAAAGCGGTAGATAACAGTCCCATGCAGGGAGAATCACGCAGGCAAGCGGCCGGGAGATCGGGGAGACACAGGCCCCGGCATTTGAGAGGCATCTGCACGGCAGGGCCTGGAGAAATCGTGTATTAACAGTTCCCTCAGTTAGACACTGTCACGCGGCCTGGATATGGGGCTAGCAACAGGCCCGGCAGGGATCGCCACTGGGCACGGCCGGTATAGCGGGAGATACATGGGCCCAGGCAGGGATAGTCAGGGTCCACGGGCCTGGGAAGATCGTTAGCTAACCGGCCCGGCAGGAGCGCACGGGGGCAGACTGGGCGGGAGAAAGCGGGGGGAGTGTTTGGGCCGGGGGGTGGGCAGGGAGAGCGTTGTGAGCTGGTGGAGGAGCCACGGCCGGGAGAGAGCGGGAGAGAACGGCCCGCAGGGAGAGCCCACGGGGGCACGCCGGGAGAAGCGGGAGAGAACAGGCCGGCAGGGAAATCACGGGCCCACGGCCGGGAGAGGGGGAGAACAACAGGCCCGGCAAGGGAGTAGCACGGGGGCACGCCGGGAGAGGGGGAAGAACATCGGCCGGTGCCGCGGCAGGGAGAAGGCACGCGCACGGCCGGGACGAAGCGGGAAGACAGGCCCGGCAGGGAGAGCACGGGCACGGCCGGGAGAGGGGAGAGAAGCAGCCCGGGTTTGTTGGTGGAGGCGGGGTGGTGTGGGGGGTGCACGGGCACGGCCGGGAATGTATTGGTCTGGGGGAGAGGGGGAACAGGCCCCGGCAGGGATAGCAATGGGGGGTTCGGTGTGTTTGGTGGCAGGGGGGCTGGGGGCCGGGAGATGGGGTGTGGGGTGTTGCGGGGGAGATAACAGGCCCGGCAGGGAGGAGCACGGGCAACGGGGGCCGGATAGCGGGGTAGAAACAGGCCCGGCAGGAACACGGGGCAACGCAGGGGGCACGCGGGCCGGAGGAGGGAGAGGGGGGGGGAAGAACAGGCCCGGCAGGGATACACGGGCACGGGCCTGGAGCAAGCGTGGATAGCACAGTCCCGGCATGGTCAAGAGCGCTGGCCATGGCCCGGATATCGGTATAGAACAGGCCCGGCAGGGAAGAGCACTCGCCGGGGGCCGGAGATCGGGAGTAACAGGCCCGGCAGGAGAGCACGACAGCGGCCACGGCTGAGAGGGGGAGAAAAGTCCCGGCAGGAGATGCACGGCCACCCGGGACAGGGGTGAGAGACAGGCCCTTGCGGGATAGCAACGCCACAGCCGGGCGAGCGGGAGAGACAGGCCCAGGCAGGGAGATCACGGCCCGGCCGGTATAGAGGGAGAAGAACAGTCCCTCATTGAATATCACTGGTCACGGCCTTTATAGGGTTCGAGAACAGTCCCGGCAGGGGAAGCACGCGCACAGGCCGGAGAAAGCGGAGATAACAGGCCCTGCATTGATACACGGCCCGCGTCCTGTAGACGGGATATAACAGTGCCCTCAGGTATATCACTGTCAACGGCCGGGAGATCAGTTATAGAACAGGCCCGGTCAGTGATGATCACTGTCACGGCCGGGATCGGGATATACACAGTCCCGTCAGGGATACACGGGCACGCCTTGAGCTCGTGAGAAACAGTCCCGTCAGTATATCACGGGCACGGGCCGGTAGAGCGGGAGAGAACCTTCCCCGCAGGTATAGCCTGGGCACGGGCGGGAGAGCGGTGAGAGAACATTCCCCCGACAGACGAAACTGGAGGATAACGGTTGCACATAAGGAAATAATAAATTACTAAAACTATAAAGATCTAGGGCTGTCACCTTGCCTATACCAGCATTCCATGAAATTAAAGGGCAATCAGCCCTGCCTACCCCCGCTTCATTCACATTCACACCTCTATGTTCTTACAAAGTTTTATTCCCCGCATCAACACTCACTCACACACACCCAGTGTTTTTAGTCACTGACAGTTCTGTCTCTCACACATGCTTAGTAATAAATACAGGTGCTTTTCACAGCTGCTCACCCCCCAACATGTTGCATTCAGTACAAAAAACCCAGTTGGGAATCTTCACAAGGGGGCAGGTGATGTCAGAATGCTACATACTGCAGCTGTATCTTGTCAATCGATATTCTTAATGTAGATTGTTTTAGATGATGGTGGTATACAGATTTGGCTTTAATTCTCCCTTAAATGCAGATAGTTTTGCTGCACCAGGACTGGTAATTCCCAGATTTACCTTCTAATCTAATATTTTAATTACCATCTACTTACATAAAGGGGACTCTTTTCGTTGGCCAGTCTTTATTGTCTTGGTAGATTGTAGATGATATGGAGTAGTTTGATTACTGTGGGAGGGGTCAGGGAGAGAGAAGGGAGATGGGGGAGGGTGGGGAGGGGTGTAAAGGTGGTTTGGGGGGGACTTGGGAAGAGGGGGAGGGGGGGTGGGGGCCCAAGGGGGGAGAGGCGAGAGGGGAGAGGGGGAGAAGGGAGAGGAGAGAGAGGGAGAGGAGAGAGATGGGAGAGAGAAGGGGGGAGAGGGGAGAGCGAGAAGGGAGAGAGGGGAGGGGAAGATAGATGAAGGCAGGAGAGAGCGAGGAGAGGAGAGAGAGGAGATGAGAGAGAGGGGACGGGAGAGAGATGGCGCGGGGAATAGAGTAAGCTCGCGCGATGGAGATGCTCCTAGAATTGTCGCTGCGCTAGGGTAGCTGCTAGAGAGGGCGCCCTCTATAGCTGTCGCTCTCGTGGTCCTCGCGCGTGTCGCTGATCGCGGCTGTCGCTGCTCGAGATGTCGCTGCTCTCGCTGTCGATGCTCTCGACTGTGCTGGTCTCGTGTCTGGGCTCGCGGTCGCTGGTCTCGCTGTGGCTCTCTCGACTGGCGCTGCTCTAGCTGTCGCGGTCTCGCTGTCGCTGCTCTCGCTGTCGCTGGTCTCGCTGTCCGCTGGGCTCGCTTCGCTCTTCTCGCTGTCGCTGCTTCTCCCTGTCGCTGCTCTCGCTGTCTCCTCTCGCTGTCGCGGCTCTCGCTGTCGCTGGTCTCGCTTCGCTCTCTCTGTCGCGGCTCTCGCTGTCCTGCTCTCGCTTCCCGCCTGTCCTCGCTTTCCTGCTCCGCTGTGCGCTTGCTCTCGCTGTCGCGCGCTTCAGCTGTCGCTCTACTCGCTGTCCGCTGCTCTCGCTGTCCGCTCCTCGGCTGTCGCTCCTCTCGCGTCGCTGCTCTCGCTGTCGCTGCCTCTCGCTGTCGCTGGTCTCGCTCGCTGCTTCGCTGTCGCTCTCTCGCTTGTCCTGCTCTCGCTGTCGCTGGTCTGTCTGTCGCTGGTCTCCGCTGTCGCTGCCTCTCGCTGTCGCTGCTCTCGCTGTCGCGTTCTCTCGCTGTCGCTGGTCTCGCTGTCGCTGGTCCTCGCTGTCTCTGCTCTCGCTGTCGCTGGTCTCGCTGTGCTGTCTCGCTGTCGCTTCTCTCGCGGTCTCTGCTCTCCCGTCGACTGCCCTCGCCTGTCGCTGCTCTCGCTGTCGCTGCTCTCGCCTTTCGCTGCTCTCGCTGTCCTGCGCGCGCTGTTCCTTCTCGCTGTCGCGGCTCTCGCTGTCGCCCGCTCCTCGTGTAGCTGCTCTCCTGTCGACTGCTTCGCTGTCGCTGCCTCGCTGTCGCTGTCTCGCTGTCCTGCGCTCGCTGTCGCTGCTCCTCCGCTGTCGCTGCCTACATTGCAATCCTATAGACCGCACCGCTACATTGCAATCCTATAGACCGCACCGCTACATTGCAATCCTATAGACTGCACCCCCTCCCTAGACTACACCCTTAAGCCTCATACACACACGTACAATTCTTTGGCTGATGAACGATCCCCCGAGCGTGCGCACATTTGCAATGAACAGCCGCTTCGGGTGATTATCGCATGTGTGTATGCGTTCGGTCGGGTGGGGAGTGTTGATCCGCCATGTTGGATTGAAGACTGACCAAATGCATACACATGTGCGATTATCGTCAAAATGTCCGTACGCCGCTCGCTTAGAGGTCGTTCGTCGGTCAAAGAATCGTACATGTGTACGGACCTTTACATTTCTCAAAGGACCAAACTGCTCTCCCTTTACTGTCTGTCCTGTAACCCCCAACTCATTGTTCAGCCTGCAGACTCTCATCGACATACACACCACCATACAAAGGTTTAACATAGATGAGGGTTTGTCGCTCTGTAATAACGTGACGTAATATTATATAATCATCCTATAATATCCACCGCCCATATCCACCTCCCACGTTCTAAAATATCCACACTGTGTCCTGTGCTGGAAATTCATTTTTTGTTGCTAAAAATATAATTTTTCCCCCTAAAATAAAAGCGAATTTGGAATTGAATCAAGTTTACAGGACGGATGGTTATGTCACATGGACGACAAGTGCAGGAATTCTGGGATCTTGTAATCTCCCTGAGTTCACCTTCATTTATATCACTATCACGGCCTTTATATCATTATATAACATTCCCTTCATTTATATCACTGTCACGGCCTTTATATGGTTATATAACATTCCCTTCATTTATATCACTGTTATATAACATTCCCTTCATTTATATCACTGTCACGGCCTTTATATCGTTATATAACATTCCCTTCATTTATATCACTGTCAGAGTTTCAAGGGCCTTAAGCTAGCAAATTGGCCAGTTTTTTGCCTCTTTTCATTAACCTGAGAAATGTTCTGTTGAAATTATTAATTCAGTCGAGGAAATGGAATGTCTGGATGGAATGTGCTCCTCAGGGTCACTGAATTGGTTTTATTTATAATTAAAAGAGTGCGAGGGATAAAGTTACTTGAACCAAGGGCAAAATGACGGCTAATTCTGGTTTATTCGCACATGTAGTTCCTCCACGTCGGAAAAAGTCACATGGCGATTGGGCAGGGCTTAATTAAGGGATTATTCATTTCACCATGGCGATTTGGAGCGGTGCCTTTATTTTAAAAGGGATATTCACTTATTTCCTCCGCGTGGAAAGATCCACATGCGATTGGAGAGGTTTGCCTTTAATTAAAGGGAGATTCACGTTATTCCTCCTCGTTGTGGAAATCACATTGGCGACCTGATTGGAGAGGTGGTGCCTTACAATAAAGGGATATTCACCACTGCCGTGATTCGTTCACATTTAATTTATTCTCAGGAGGGTTAGGAGGGGAAGCACAGCATGGGTGGATACGTTTTAGAATAGGTGGTTTTCCACTTAGGAGTGTTCAAAGAGTGCAAGTTGCGTCCATGGACGGCACTGAAAAATACCCTTGCAGCTTTTGGTTGCTTATCGTGTTATATTATCAAAATGACAATGGTGTGTCCCTTGTTTATGGACTTGAACTGTACAATAAGTAAAATTACAAATTACATAACAACGTACTATTTATATTGGTTTCCTAACAGGGGACCACACATTTGAGATGTGCGAGCGAGAATTATACGCAAGAAGAGGATGCGGAGAATATCCTAATGTGTCACAGAAGATTTTTACTGAATGTTGCACCTTTAGGGAAAAACAAAAAAAGCATTAAGAGTGCGCAAACACATTGAAACCAGGTGCTGTATAACAGGGCACGATGGGGCGAATCTGAGAGAGGGAAATGGGATTTGGTACCGATAGAAAGGGTCAGCGGGGGACGGGGGGCTAGTTGTTGATCGAGCGCGCTAATATAAAAACCATCCTCTGCCACCTGGACTTACGCCAATATCTTCATGTTTCCCAGAGCGTCATGTTATCAGACACATGCCATAAATTCCGTAAGTACTAAACAATAAAATGCCTCCATGATTGGGCAGTGAAGGAAGAAAAACGCATCTTAATTTTTGAAAATTGGAAAGTGCATGTGGTCGGAAGTCGGAGTGATTATTACTACCATCCCAACTAATGTTTTTTGAGGAGCTACAGCACGTGCCAGTTTTTCATGGGCCAGGTTCGTCAAAAGGTCAGTTTTTCTTTGGGCTGTGCCTAAAAACAAATAATTAGGGAAATAGAGTAGGAATTACATGGCATGTAAACCCTGCCCAATAACTGTGTATATAAATGGGGACCATCCACGCGATAGTTTGTCCTTTAATAAACGAGAAAAATGGTTAAAAGGTCAGTATCCCCGACCCAGGTTTGTTTAGAGAGGGACTTCCTAGTATATTGCAATCACGCAAGTTCGGTCTGGTCTAAGCGTAGAAAACGGTTTATTGGATATTTAAATGTTCGAATTAAGGCAGGTACAGGGAATCCGCAGCAACAAAAATAGCTAAGAGAAAATAAGAGTTATAGCACGAGGTATGTTGTGGGCTCTTTTACTGGTGACGTTTTGAGTTATTGCGCGTTCCAGATTTGCTTTTTTTTTTGTGAATAAGTTTTTTTTTTTTGCCATTTGCGTTATGTGAAAAAACACAAACGGACAGCGCAAATTAGTTCCCGCAATTCCATATTAGCGAAAGGCAAAAAAATCGCGGGAGACAAACCAAATATCCGCGTGGAAAACGCACCGAAAGGCTTAGTGCGCCTCTTCCCTACACAGCTAGCCCTTATCATAGGGAATAAATGTTCGTAGCGGTTTTTGACATTACAGGAGGAGGGATCCAGGGGCTGCAGTCTGGACACAGCCCAAGCGAAATACTATATAGAAAAGTGAAATCGGGGGGGACTGTGCGGAAGAGCGCAGATTAGGGAAAAGGTCTACGCGAATATGCGACAAGGTCGCCAGATCACCCAATTTTGTAATTGGTTTGTATTCTGTTGCCCGGCTTCTCTGATCTGATAGTTTCTGTATGAAGAATGGGATCCGCTTCGTGTTTTTATTTACACACAATTCCATCCGATCCACCACCCCCCCCCATATACAGTCTACAAGCGATTGTAAGGTGGAGGGTGCACCCCATTTCTGGGGAGGTGTAGAGTATTTCATTCTGGCGGTATATTGTCAAATGGGAAAAGATTTACCTTGAAGAGGTTTTTTAATTGGATATTTTATTGGGAGAAGGAAGAAGAAAGCAGGAAGGCTAAAGTGAAAGAGTCAAAAAGTAAACATTGGGGTTAACGCCTTGTAATAATAAAAAATAGAACAAGTATAATAGAACAATAAAAAACCCCAGAATGGATCATTGGAGGGGGGGTTATAACATGGGACGAGGGCATAAATGAGGCCTCTTATGTCATGACTGTTCCCCTAGTCTCGCACCCTAGTTTGCACCTCTTGACATAAACCAAAGACTGCACCGCTAGCTACATTGCAATCCTATAGACCGCACCGCCCGCATTTTGGCAATCCTATAGGAAACCGCACCTCTTACATGAAATCCTAAGGGACCGCCACAGACCGCATTGCAATCCCCTATAGAACCGCACAGCCCGCATTGCAATCCTATAGACGCACCGCCCGCATTGCAATCCTATAGACCGCAACTCTACATTTCAACTCATAAGCCCGCCCACCGGCGCCATTGCAATCCTATTAGGACCGCACCGCTACATTTGCAATCTTAGACCGCCACTATACATTGCCAATTCCTTAGGACCGCCAGCGCATGCATCTATAGCCCGCACCCGCTACATTGCAGTCCTATAGAGAAAACCGCTACATTTGCAACAATCCTATAGACCCGCCACAGCTACATGCAATCCTATAGGACCGCCACCGCTACATTGCAGTTCCTATAGACACCGCCACCATCTACATTGCATTCCGATTATAGACCGCACCGCTAATCATGCAATCTATAGGACCGCAACCTTACATTGCACATCCTATTAGGACCGACCACCCGCAACATCGCGCAATCCTATAGAAGCCACCACTAATGGGCAAATACTTAGAACCGCACCGATACATTGCAGTCCTTAATAGACCCGCACCCGCTAACATTTGCAATACCTATAGCCACCCCACAGAGATACATTGCAATCCTATAGACCGCCCCACCGCTTACATTGCCAATCATATAGGCACCGCACATCTACATTTGCAATCCTATAGACCGCACCGCCGCATTGCCAATCTAAGACCGACCACCCAGCCGATTGCAATCCATTAGACCGCACCGCGCCATTGACAATTCCTTCAGTAGAACGAACCTCTTACAGTTGCAATCTCTTAGGAACCGACCCGCGCTTTGCATTGCCAAATCCTATAGCCGCCACCGCTTACATTTGCAATCTATAACGCACCCGCACCTCTACCATTCGCAAACCTATCTAGGGACCGCACCGCATCCTATTGCACTTCCTATAGACCGCACCGCTAACATTGCAGTCCTCATAGCTCCGCACACTCGCTACATTGCAATCCTATAGACCGCATGACAGCTTAATATGGCATCCTATAGACCCGCACCGCACATTGCAGTCCTTATAGACCGCAACTCTACATTGCAAATCCTTAGAACGCACCGGCTACATTGGCAATCCTATTAGACCGCACCATACTTGCAATCCTATAGGACCGCACCGCTACATGGGCCAATTTCGATAGGAACGCCCACCGCTTACATGGGCAATCAATTAGACCGCCACCGTACATTTGCAGTCCCTATAGACGCACCGCACAATTGGCAATCCTATAGAACCCAAACAGCTACAGTGCAATCCTATAGACAGCCAACCGCTACATTTGCCAAATTCCTATAGGGGGGACCGCACCTCTACATGCAATCTCTATTAGACCGCACCGCCGCCCGCATTGCAATTCTTAGACCGCCCCGCGATTGACAATCATATAGACCGCCCACACCGCCGCATGGACATCATATATAGACCGACACTATACATTTGCAATCATATTAGACCGCCCACCGCTGCATTGCAATCCTATAGAAACCACCGTAAAGGTTTGCAAATCCTCTAGGACCGCGCCACCTTACATTTGGCGCACTAAATAAGGACCAGCACCGCTTGCATTGGCAATCCATATAGGGACAGCCAACCGATTACATATTGCCAGTCCATAGACCGCACCGCTACAATTGGCAAATCCTATAGGGGAACGCACAGTACATTCTGCAATTCCTATAGACCGCCCCGCTACATTTGCAGCCGTATAGACCGCACACCTCTACCCCATTGCAAATAATATAGGACCCGCACACCGCATACATTGCAATTCCATATAGGAGCAACTTATACATGCAATCCTATAGAACGCAACTCTAATTGCAATCTATAGACCCAGCAGATTCCCTCTTTAACATTGCAAAAAGTAAATATAGAAGCACATGACTGAAAATTGAAAATCATTATAGAATGAGAACAGAGGCAATATTGAAAATTAATAGAACGACCAACTTACATTGAAATTAATAGAGAAAGAAAGATTAGAATTGAAAACTTATGAGGAAGAAAATTAAATTGAATATATAAGAACGAACGTACATTCGCATATATAGACGAACGCTACATGGCATTTCTATTAGGACCCGCACGACATTGCTTCTTATAGAACGCACTCTACCATTGAAGTTTTTCTTTAGGAGTTGAATTATTTGTGCATCTTTTCATTTCTCTCGTGTCTTTTCTTCCTCCTTTTATCTCAGACGCAACCGCCTACATCAATCCTAAGACCCGCACCGTTACATTGCCTCCTATAGGACCGCACTCTTAAATGGCAGTTCATGACCGCACCCGCTACCATTGCAAATTCCTTATAGGACCGCACCCTCTAATTGCAATACTATAGGACCGCACCGCTCATTGCATCATAACCGCAAATCTACTTGCAATCCTACGAGGGGACCGCACCGTACAAGTCGGCATATCTATAGCCGCACCCACAGAGTGCAATACTATAAGACAGCCACCTCTTACATTTGCAATCTATAGGAACACGCACCGCGACATGCACAATACTATTAGACCGCACCTCTTAATTGACATCATATAAGACCCCACCGTACATTGCATTCCCTATAGACCGCACGCCTCAAGTGCAAATACTTATAGGGACCGCCCACCGCCCTAAATTGCCAATCATAGAACCGCCACACCCGCTACATGGCAATGCTATAGACCGCCCACGCACATTGCAATTCCTAAGACCGCCACCGCACATTTGCAATCTATAGCCGCACCCCGGTACATTGAGTCCTGATAGACCGCACACCGCTACATTGAGTCCTAAATTAGACCGCACCGCTTACATTGCAGTCCTATAGGACGCACGCTACATTGCAATTCCTATAGGACCGCACGCCCGTACATTGCAATCTATAGGGGGACCGCAACGCTTACATTGACGTTCTAGAGACCCGACCCCACCCGCATACATTGAAATTCCTAATAGACCCCCCCACCACCGCTACATTGCAAATACTATTAGAACAACCACCGCTACATTGCAGTTACTATAGACCGCAACGCTACATTCGCACAGTCCTATTAGACCGGCACCGGCTACATTGCAGGTCCTATAGGAAGCACCGTAACATTGCAGTCCTATAGACCGCACCACACATTTGCATCCTATAGACCGCACCGCTAACATGCAATCAGATAAACCGCACGCGACATTGCAAATCCTATAGACCGCACCGCTACATTGCAAATCAATTGACTGCACCCCCTCACTAGACTAAACCCTTAAAAGCCTCATTAACCCCACTAAGTACAATTTCTTTGGCTGATGCTGACGATCCCCCGAGCGTGGCGCACATGTGCAAGAACAGCCGCTTCGGGTATTATGCAGTGTGTATGAGTCGATCGGTCGGTGGGGAGAGTTGGACTCCGGCCAATGTTGGATTATGAAAGGACTGAACAAATGCCTACACATGTGCGGATTTATAGGTCAAAAATGTCTGACGCCCTCGCTTAGAGGTCGTTTCGTTTCGAGTTCAAAGAATCGTACATGTGTACGACTTAATTCTCAAAGGACCCAAACTGTCTCCCTTTACTGTCTGTCCTGGAACCCCCCAACTGCATGTTCAGCCTGCAGGACTTTCATCGAACTACAACACACCATAAAAAGGTTTTAACTTGAAAAAAAGGATGAGGGTTGGTCGCTCTGGTTAATAACGTGACGTCATATGGATAATAGCGCGAGAAGAAAAAACCAGCCAAACGAGCACACCTTCCAAGCTTCTAAAATATCCCACACTGTGTCCTGTGCTGGAAATTCATTTTTGTTGCTAAAAATATAATTTTTTCCCCCTAACATAAAAAGCGAATTTGGTAAATTGAAATTGATGAAATCACGTGACAGACGGAATGGTTATGTCACATGGACGACAAAGTGCAGGAATTCCTGGGATCTTTGAAATCTCCTGAGTTCAACCTTCATTTATATCAACTCACGGCCTTTCCATCCTTTTATTATAATTGATATTAACATCCCTTCATTATATCACTGTCACGGCCATTATTTACTGGTATACAACACATTCCCTTCATTTTATATCACTTCACGGGCCTTTATTAGGGGTTATATAACAAATCCCTTAACTTTATATCACCTGCACCGGCCTACTTTATATGGTTCATTATAAAATTCCCTCATTTATATCACTGTCCCGGCCTTAAAATAGTCTATATATCACATTCCCTTCATTATACAAGCTGTCAACGGCCTTTTAGATCGTTATATAACATTCCCTTCTTGATATCCAATGTCATGGCCTTTTATATAGGGTATATAACCAATTACCTTCATTTTATATTTTGTTTCCCACGTGCTCACGGCCTTGATATGGTGATTATAAAACATTCCCTTTCATTATATCACTGTGCACCGGCCTTTATTCGTTATAACAATCCCTTCATTTATATTCACCTGTGCACGGCCTCTATATCGTTATATAATACATTCCAATGTCATTTATATCCACTGTAACGGCCTGTCCGGAGAGGGGGGAGTGGAGAAATGCCCGGCAGGGAGAGCAGGGCACGGCCTTGGAAATATGTATACTAACATTCCCTTCATTATATCACTGTCACGGCACGCCTGTATATCGTTATGATAACTTCCCTTAATTTATATCAAGGTTATTGCCTTTTCAGTATAGTTATATAAACATTCCCTTTAATTTATATCACTGGTCACGGCCTTTATATGGTTATAATAAACATTCCTTCTTTATATCACTGTCACGGCACTCTTGTTGATATAGTTATATAAACAGGAAACTTGACATTTATAGTCATGTCACGGACTCCTTTCATATATCGGATATAACAATGCCCTTCATTTAAATCACTGTCACGGCCTCCTCGTATATCGTATATTAAAATTCCCTCCATTTATATTCATGTCACGGCCTTTATATCGTGATTATTAACTTCCCGTCTTAAGCAACGGTCACGGGGCCGTTATATCGTTATTGAGAACATTCCCTTCATTTATATACACTGCTTACGGCCGTTGCCCGGCCTGTTCCTTTATCTTGGTTATTACAAACATCCACGTCATTTATATCACGTTCACGGCCTTTATATGGTTATTATAACATTCCCTTCATTTATATCACTCTCACGGCCCTTTTCCCGTGGAGAGCGTGGGGAGGGTATAACATGCCGGCAGGGCGAGCACGGGCACGGGCCGGGAGTGGTGAGAACGGCCCTTCATGGTTATTATGCACGGCCGCTACGGACGCGGTGGAGGAGCGGGATTAGTAAAAGGCCCGGCAGGGAGAGAAACGGCACGGCCTGGGAGAGAGGGAGAGAAAAAACCCCCCGGGCCCGGCAGGGAGAGCCACGGGCACGGCCGGGAGGAGCGGGAGGACCAGGCCCCTGCAGGGAGAGCACGGGGCACGGCCGGGAGAGGGGAGAGAAACAGGCCCGGCAGGGAGAGCACGGGGCACGGCCCGGGGAGAGGCGGGAAGAACAGGGCCGCGGCAGGGAGAGTTTCAGGGGACCCCCGCCAGGGCCACGCCGGGAGGAGCGGAAGAGAACAGGACCGGACAGGGAATACTTCTCATGGCGCTGATTATCGGTTCATAAACATTCCCTTCATTTATATCACGTCACCGGCCTTTATATGAGTTATATAAATCCATTTCCCTTCATTTAAATCACCTGTCAAGGCCTTTATATGGTTATATAAATTCCCTTCTGTTATACTTCACTCTCACAGCATTATATGGTTATATAACATTCCCTTATTTAGATCCAGATGTACGGGCCTTATATAGTTATATAAAACATTCCCGTCATTTATATCACTGTAACGGCATTGACGGTATATGGTTAGATAGAAACACTTCCTTAAGCGGATATCACTCGCCACAGCCTTTAGATCGGGATATAGAATAAGGGTCAATGTGACAATGGAGGTCACTGGTAACGGCCTTTTCTTTTATATCGTCTATAGAAAATCCCTTCATATTATATACTTGTACGGACCTTTATATCTTTATTTTGAACAATTCCTTCATTTTATATACTGTCACGGCCTTTATCTATAGTTAATATCACCCCCAACATTCCTCTTCATGGTTATATCACTGCCCCGGCTTATACGTATAAACATTACCCTTCATTTATATCACTGTCACGGGCCGTTCGTATATCTTATATTAACTTACCTTCATTTATATCAATGTCACGGTTCTTATTCGTATA
Organism: Hymenochirus boettgeri; assembly: GCA_019447015.1. Lineage (NCBI taxonomy): Eukaryota > Metazoa > Chordata > Amphibia > Anura > Pipidae > Hymenochirus > Hymenochirus boettgeri. Next base: position 280,702 of record JAACNH010000070.1, read on the forward strand.
GAAAAATTTCCCCCCGGACAGACAGAAACTGATGATAAAACCTGTGCACATAGGAAGATAAGAAAACTTAATCTACAAATATTAAAGATTCTAGGTCTGTCACCTTGCCATATTACCCAGCATTCCATGAAAATTAAAAGGGCAAGGTCAGACCTGACTACCACCGCTTCCTTACCCCCAAAACGCTTCGTATGTGCTTACAAAGTTTTATTCCCAGCGCATTCCACAATCCACACTAGGGGACACACCCCAGGTTTTAGTCCAAGACAGTTCTGATCTCTTCCACACTATGCTTCTATAATAAAATAAGTGTGTGCTTTTTCACAGCTGATCAACCCCACAAAATTGTTGCAGTTCAGTTACAAAGAAAACCAGTTTTGAATCTCACAAGGGGGGCAGGTGATTGTCAGAATGCTAATACGCAAGCTGGATCTTTGTCAATCGATTATCTCTATGTAGATTGTTTTAGATGATTGTGTGGTATACAGATTGGCTTTTAATTCTCCATTAACTGCAGATAGGTTTCGGCTGCACCCAGGAGGTGGTAAATTCCCAGATGTACCTTCTAATCTATATATGTGTAATTACAATCTACGTGATCATAAAAAAAACAAGGAACATTGTAGTTCCCAAAGACTGTGCGTGGTAGGATGTAGATGATGATAGAGTAGATCATGTAGATATAGATGTAAGATCTGGTATATTAGGATGTAGATGATATAGTGTAGATATTGTAGATAATTAGCTGTTGTGTAGATGGTTTATAGCATGGCGTGATAAGATGTAAGCTGATGAGAGATGTAGCTGATATCGATTGTAGATGATATAATGGAGATGATTATAGATGGTAGAAATAGATGTAGATCATGTAGAATATTAGATTGTTAGATGATAGAGATGTAATGAGAGAGATTAGAGATTGCTAGTGATAGAGAGTAGATGATATAGAGTAGATGCAAATAGATGTAGAATGATAAGATTGTAGGATGATCTAGATGTCGATGATATAGATTAGATGATATAGATGTAGATATAGATGCTAGATATAGATGTTAGATGTAGAGATGTAGATGATACGATGCTAGAGATTTGTAGATAGTATAGATGTAGTTGATAGTAGATTTGTAAGATGGTTATAGATTGTAGATGGTTATAGATGTGAGATTGTATAGATGTAGAGATTATAGATGTGTAGATTGATATAGAGTAGATGGTATAGTGTAGATGATATAGTTGTAGAGGGTATAGATGTAGTGGTTATAAGATGTAGATATTATAGATGTAGATGATTATAGGATTGTAGAGGATATAGATGTCAGATATTATAGATGAGATATATAGATGTAGATGGTATAGATGTAGATGATATAGGATGTAGATGATTAAGATTGTAGTGATATAGATTGTAGATGGTATAGATGTAAGTTTATTGATATAGAGATGTAGATGATATAGAATGTAGATGATATAGATTTGTAGATTGATAGAGATTGTAGATGATTTATAGATGGAGATGGATAAGATGTAGATGCTATAGATGTGATGATATAGATAGTGATATCGATGTTAGATGGTATAGGTGTAGATGATATAGGATGGAGATGATATAGATTGTAGATGATATAGATGTAGATGGTATAGATGTAGATGGGTTATAGATTGTAGACTGATATAAAGGATGTAGATGATTATAGATGTAAGATGATAGTAGATGAGATGGTATAGAGGTGATGGTCTTAGATGTCTAGGAATGAATAGATGTAGATGGTATGATTTTGGGTTGATGGTATGATGTAGAATGATATAGATGTAATGATATAAGATGTAGAGGATATAGATGTAGATGTAGATGATATTAGTGTAGATGAATAGATTGTAGGAATTGATAGGATGTAGAAATTGTAGATATAGATGTGATGATGCCGTACTACGATTAGATCGACTATAGATGTGAATCATGAGATGATAGATGATAGTTATGTGTATAGATGTTAAGATGAATATGATGAGATGATATGAGTGTAGATGATCATAGAGTAGATGATATAGATGTAGATGATTATAGATGTAGATATAGATTGTATGATAGTAGAATGTAGATGATAAAGGTACTGATAGAGGATTTAGATGATATAGAGATGTCAGTGTAGGAGTAGATCGATAGATACGATGACTTATAGATGTAGATGATATAGATGTAGATGATATAGATGTAGATGATATAGATGTAGATGGTATAGATGATAGAGATGTAGATGATAGATGTAGATGATATAGATGTAGATGATATAGATGTAGATGATATAGATGTAGATGGATATAGATGTAGATGGTATAGATTTAGATGGTATAGATGTAGATGATATAGATGTAGATGGTGATATAGACGTAGATGATATAGATGTAGTGGTATAGATGTAGATGGTATAGCTGTAGATGATTATAGATGTTAGATGATATAGATGTAGATGATATAGATTTTTAGATGATTATAGATGTAGATGAATAGATGTAGATGATTAGATGTGTGAATAGATGTAGATGATAGATGTAGTGAATAGATGTAGATGATATAGATGTAGATGATGATAGAGATGTAGATATAGAGGATGTTAGATGATGATATAGATGTAGTGAGATAGTGTAGATGAATAGGAGGTATAGATGTAGATAAGATGTAGATGATATAGATGTAGATATATATAATAGATGTGAATAGATGTAGATGATTAAGTGATTAGATGTAGAGTATAGATGTAGATGATATGAGTATATGATGTAGATGATAGATTAGTAGATGATATAGATGTATGTGATATAGATGTAGATGATATAGATGTAGATTGTTATAGATGTAGATGATATAGATGTGTAGATTGATGTTATAGATGTAGATGATATAGATGTGTGATGGTATGGATGTAGATGGATGGTATGGATGTATTAGATGTAGATGATATAGATGTAGATGATATAGATGATAGGTATGAGGTAGATGATATAGAGAGATGTCTAGATGAGAGCTAAGAGTGTAGAGATATAGATGTAGATGATTTATAGGATGTAGAATGCAATATAGATGTAGATGATATTAGATGTGTAGATGTATAGTTAGATGATGTATAGATGGTAGAGATAGAGATGTAGATGATATAGATATTTTATAGATGTTGTAGGATATAGAGTGTAGATGATATAGAGTAGGTGATATAGATGTAGATGTTATAGATGTAGATGATATAGATTTAGATGTAGTGTAGATAGATATAGAGTGTTAGATGATATAGATGAGATGTTGAGATTATAGATGTAGATGATATCGATAGATAGATGTAGATGGTCAGATATTCGATGTAGTTAGATGTAGGATATATAGATGTGTATATGAGATTATAGATGTAGATGATATAGAATGTGAGGATGATTATAGATGTAGATGACTATAGATGTAGATGATATAGATGTAGATGGTTATAGATTGTAGATGATATAGATTAGATGATATAGATGTCGATGGTTAGATGTTGTAGAGTATAGATGTAGATGATGTGTATAGAATTTGTGATGATATAGAGTAGATGGTTAGATGTAGATGATATAGATGTAGATGATGTAGATGGTAGATTGATTATAGATGTAGATGATATCGATGTAGATGATATAAGTAGATGGTTATAGATGTAGGGTATAGATGTAGATGATATAGATAGATGATGATGTGAAGATGATAGTAGATGATGTAGATGAATAGATGTAGATGAATATAGATGTGTAGATCGATATAGATGTAGAGTGATATAGATTGTAGATGTGAGATGTAGATGATATAGATGTAGATGATATAGATGTAGATGAGATGATGTATAGATATGATATAGATGTGTGATATAGATGTAGATGATATAGATGTAGATGATGATAGAGTGTAGTGATATGAGATGTAGATGATGATTAGATGTAGATGATATAGATTGTAGATGATATAGATGTGATGATATAGATGTTAGCTGATATAGATGTAGATGATTAGGATGTTGTAGATGGGATTGTAGATGTAGAGATGTATAGATGTAGATGATATAGATGTAGATGATATAGATGTAGATGATATAGATGTAGGTTAGATGTAGATGTAGATGGTGATGTGAATAGATGGTTAGATGATTATAGATGTAGATGATATAGAGGTAGATGATATGAGATTGTAGATGATATTAGAGAGAGTAGATGTAGAGATGTAGATGATATAGATGTAAGATGTATAGATGTAGTGATATTAGAGTAAGATTAGATGTAGATGATATAGGATTGTAGATAGATTATAGATGTAGATGATATAGATTGTGATGATAGAGATTGTAGATAATTATAGATGTAGATTGATATAGAGGTGTAGATGATTAGTCGATTGTAGATTGATGATATAGATGTAGATATTAGATGTAGATTGATATTAGATGTAGATGATATAGATGTAGATAGAATGAAGATGTAGATGATAGATGAGATGTTAGGATGATTATTAGATGTAGATGATAAGATGTAGATGATATAGATGTAGATTGAATATAGATATTTGATAGATGATTAGATGATATAGATGTAGATGATATAGATGTAGATGTGATGTTAGAGATGTTAGATTAGATATAAGATGTAGATGATATAGATGTAGATGTGTAGCTGTAGATGATATAGATGTAGAGATATAGATGTAGATATAGATGTAGAGATATGAGTGATTAATGTAGATGATAAGAAGATTTGTGATGATTATAGATGTTAGGAGATGTAGAGTATGTATAGATGATGTAGATGTAGTAGATGATCTAGAGGAGATGATATAGATGTAGATGATATAGATGTAGATGATATAGAGGTAGTGATGTATAGATGTAGATGATATGAGGAGATTGATATAGAATTGAGATATAGATGTAGAGATTATAGATGTAGATGATGATAGAGATATGATGATGATATGGATACGATGTAGGATGATATAGATGTAGATGATATAGATGTAATGATTTGATATAGATGTAGATGATATAGATGTAGGATGATATAGATGTAAGATGAAGATGTAGATGATTATAGATGTAGATGATATAGATGTAGATGATATAGATGATGATAGATGTAGATAGATTAGATGTAGATGATAGAGAATGTAGAGATGATAGAGGATGGTTAGATGATATATAGATGTAGATGATAAGAGAGTGTAGATGATATAGATGTAGATGAATATAGATGTGATGATAGATGTAGATGGAGATGTGAGATGTAGATGTTGTAGATGATATATAGTGTAGATGATATAGATGTAGATGAATAGATGTAGATTGATATAGATGTAGATGATAGATTGATAGATGATTATGATGTAGATGATATAGATGTAGATGATATAGATGTAGATGATATAGATGTAGATGATATAGATTAGAGATATAGATGTAGATGATATTTAGAGTGTAGATGATAGAGATGTGATTTTTGTTTGTAGATGATATAGATGTAGATGATATAGAGTAGATGTAGATAGATGTAGATTTGATATAGAGTGTATATAGATGTAGATGATATAGATGTAAGATTAGATTGATATAGATGTAGATGATATAGAATTGTAGATGATATAGAGTGAGAGATGTGAGATTAGATATAGATGTAGATGATAGTAGATATAGATGTAGATGATATAGATGTAGATGAATATGAATGTAGATGATATAGATGTAGATGATATAGATGTAGATGATATAGATATGTCGATGATATAGATGTAGATGAGATGATAGATGATATAGATGTGATAAGAGGTAGATGATATAGATGTAATGATGATGATAGATGATATAGATGTAGATGATATAGATGTAGATGATAGAGATGTAGATGATAGAGATGTAGATGATATAGATGTATGTATAGATTAGATTGATAGAGATGTAGATGAATTAGATGTAGATGATTGATATAGATGTAGATGATATAGATGTAGATGATATAGATTGTAGATGATATAGAGAGTAGGATGATTTAGATGTAGATGATATAGATGTAGATGATTTTAGATGTAGTGATAGAGTGTAGATGATGATGTAGATGATTAGATGTAGATGATAGTAGATGTATAGATGTAGTGATATAGATTGATAGTGATATAGATGGTAGATGATATAGATGTAGGATTGATATAGAGTGGAAGATGATAGAGATGTAGATGGATAGAGATTGTAGATGATATAGATGTAGATGATTAGATGTAGGATGTGATTAGAGATGTTGATGATATATAGATGTAGATGATTAGATGTAGATGATATAGATGGAGATTGATGATAGTGTAGATTGTGATATAGATGTAGATGATATAGATGTAGATGATATAGATGTAGATGATATAGATGTAGATGATATAGATGTAGATGATATAGATGTAGATGAATAGATGTAGATGATATAGTGTAGATGATAGAGATGTAGATGATATAGATGTAGATGATATAGATGTAGATATAGATGTAGATGATATAGATGTAGATTATTAGATGTAGATGATATAGATAGATGATATAGATGTAGATGATATAGATGTAGATGATATAGATGTAGATGATATAGATGTAGATGGTATATTATGATAGATGTAGATGTATGATATTAGATTGTAGATTGATATAAGATGGTAGATTGATATAGACTGTAGATGAGTTTATAGAGTAGATTGATATAGATGTAGATGATATAGATGTAGAGGATATAGATGTAGATGGATATAGATGTCGATGATATAGATTAGATGATATTATGATTGTAGATGATATAGATGTAGATGATATGGAGGTAGATGATATGTGTAGATGATATAGATGTAGATGATTAGAGATGGTAGATGATAAGATGTAGATATAGATGTAGATGGATATAGATGTAGATGATAAGATGTGATGATATAGATGTAGATGATATAGATGTGATGATTAGAGATTGTAAGATGTGATAGAGATGTAGATGATATATAGATGTAGATATGATATAGAGTAGATAAAGATGTAGATGATATAGATGTAGATAGATGTAGATGAGATAAATAGATGATATAGATGTAGATGATTAGATTGTGAGGATAGATTGTATGTAGATGATGATATTAGATGGAGATGATATAGATGTAGATGATATAGATGTAGTGATATAGATGTAGAGTATAGATGTAGATGATAGAGATGTAGATGATAGAGATTGTAGATGATAGATGTAGATGATATAGATGAGATGATTAGATGTTAGATGATATAGATGTAGATGATATAGATGTAGATGATATAGATGTAGATGATATAGATGTAGATGATATAGATGTAGATATAGATGTAGATGATATAGATGGTTGTAAGATGATTTATAGATGATAGATGAATGATGTAGATGATATAGATGTAGATGATATAGATGTAGATGATAGATGTAGATATAGATGTAGATGATATAGATGTAGATGATAGAGATGTAGATGATAGAGTAGATAGATGATATAGATGTAGATATAGATGTAGATGATATTAGATGTAGATGATTGATGATATAGAGTAGATGATATAGATGTAGATGATATAGATGTAGGATGATTATAGATGTAGATGATATAGATGTAGATGGTATAGATGTAGATGATATAGATGTAGATGATATAGATGTAGATGGTATAGATGTAGATGATATAGATGTAGATGATATAGATGTAGATGTAAGATGTAGAGGATAGTGTAGATGATAGAGTAGATATTATAGATGTAGATATAGATGTAGATGATATAGATGAGATGATAGAGATGTAGATGATATAGATGTAGTGATAGAGATGTAGATGATATAGATGTAGATATAGATGTAGATGATATAGTAGATGTATAGATGTAGATGATATAGATGTAGATGATAGAGATGTAGATGATAGAGATGATAGATGTATGATATAGATGTAGATGATATAGATGTAGATGAATGAGTATAAGTGTAGATTGATATAGATGTAGATGATATAGATGTAGATATAGATGTAGATGATATAGATGTAGATGATATAGATGTGATGATGATATAGATGTAGACTGGGATAGATGTAGATGAATAGATTGTAGGATGATAGAGTGTAGATGATATAGAGGTAGATATATGGATATAGATGTAGATGATATAGATGTAGATGATATAGATGTAGATGATATAGATGTAGATATATATATAGTATGTAGATGATATAGATGTAGATGATATAGATGTAGATGATATAGATGTAGATGATATAGAGTAGATGATTATAGATGTAGATGATATAGATGTAAGATGATATAGATGTAGATGATATAGATGTAGAAGTGTATAGAGGTGTGATAGAGATGTGTGATGATAGCTTAGATATTTGATTATAGATGTAGATGATATAGATGTAGATGATAGAGATGTAGATGATATAGATGTAGATGATATAGATGTAGAGGATAGATGTAGATTGTATAGAATTAATTGGATAGATAGATCGACATCGCTATAGTGGATCCCTCTTACCACCTAATGTATATCCAGGAGCAACTCGCTATGGATCCCTCATACAACCATAGTATATCCAATGGGAGCAAACATCTATATGATCCCTCTTACCACCCTAAATGATTATCCAAGTGACGTGAAGCCAACTCTCTCTATCGTGGATCCCTCATACCCACCTATTATGTATATCCAATGGGAGCCAACATCTCTATAGTGGATCCCTCATTACCACCGTATAATTTATATCCAATGGGAGCCAACATCTCTATAGTGGATCCCTCATTACCACCCTATAATGTATATCCAATGGGAGCCAACATCTCTATAGTGGATCCCTCATCCACCCTAAATGTATATCCAATGAGCGCCAACATCTCTAAGTGGATCCCTCATTATCAACCTATAATGTATATCCAATGGGAGCCAACATCTCTATATCCCTCATTACCACCCTATAATGTATATCCAATGGGAGCCAAACTCTCTATAGTGGATCCCTCATTACCACCCTATAATGTATATCCAATGGGAGCCAACATCTCTATAGTGGATCCCTCATTACCCACCGATAATTTTATATCCAATGGGAGCCAACATCTCATAGTGGATCCTATTACCACCCTATAATGTATATCCACATGGGCCAACATCTCTTAGTGGATCCCTCATTATCACCCTATAATGTATATCCAATGGGACCAACATCGCTATAGTGGATCTCATTACACCCTATAATGTTATCCAATGGGAGCCAACATCTCTATAGTGGACCCTCATTACCACCCTATAATGTATATCCAATGGGAGCCAACATTCTATATATCCTCATTACCACCCTAATGTAGATAATGGGAGCAACATCTCTATAGTGGATCCCTCATATCACCCTATAAATGTTATATCCAATGGGAGCCAACATCATCTCTAAAGGGGTCCCTCATTATCACCCTAAAGTATATCCAATGGGAGCCAACATCGTCTATAGTGGATCCTCATTACCACCCTATAATGTATATCCAATGGGAGCAACACTCTCTATAGTGGATCCCTCTTTACTCACGCTATAATGTAAATCCAATGGGAGCCAACATCATTTAGTGGATCCCTCATACCACCCTATAATGTATATCCAAGGGTGACAACATCTCTATAGTGGATCCCTCATTACCACCTATAATGGATATCCAATGGGAGCCAACATCTATATCTTAACACCCTATAATAATAGAATCCAATGGGAGCCAACATCTCTATAGTGGATCCCTCAATCCACCTATAAGTATATTCAATGGGAGCCAACATCTCTATAGTGGATCCCTATTATCACCCTATAATGTATATCCAATGGGAGCCAACATCTCTATAGTGGATCCCTCATTACCACCCTATAATGTATTACCAATGGGAGCCAACATCTCTATAGTGGATCCCTCATTATCACCCTATAATGTATATCCAAGGGAGCCAACATCTCTATAGTGGATCCCATCCCTCATTATCACCCTATAATGTATATCCAATGGGAGCCAACATCCTATAGTGGATCCCTCATTACCACCCTATAATGTATATCCAATGGGAGCCAACATCTCTATAGTGGATCCCTCATATACCCTATAATGTATATCCAATGGGAGCCAACATCTCTATAGTGGATCCCTCTACACCACTATAATGTATATCCAATGGGAGCCAACATCTCTATAGTGGATTCCTCATTACACCCCCTATAATGTATACCAATGGGAGCCAACATCTCTTAGGGGATCCTCATACCACCCTATAATGTATATCCAATGGGAGCCAACATCTCTATATCCCTCATTACCACCCTATAATGATATCCAATGGGAGCCAACATCTCTATAGTGGATCCCTCATTACCATTCTATAATGTATATCCAATGGGAGCCAACATCGCTATATTGGATCCCTCATTACGACCCTATAATGTATATCCAATGGGAGCCAACATCTCTATAGTGGATCCCTCATTACCACCCTATAATGTATATCCAATGGGAGCCAACATCTCTATAGTGGATCCCTCATTATCACCCTATAATGTATATCCAATGGGAGCCAACATCTCTATAGTGGATCCCTCATTATCACCCTATAATGTATATCCAATGGGAGCCAACATCTCTATAGTGGATCCCTCATTACCACCCTAATGTATATCCAATGGGAGCAAACTTATCTATACCCTCATACCACCCTATAATGTATATCCAATGGGAGCCAACATCTCTATAGTGGATCCCTCATTACCATTCTATAATGTATATCCAATGGGAGCCAACATCGCTATAGTGGATCCCTCATTACGACCCTATATGTATATCCAATGGGAGCCAAACATCTCTAAGTGGATCCCTCATTACCACCCTAATAATGTATACCAATGGGAGCCAACATCTCTATAGTGGATCCCTCATTACCAACCTATAATGTATTCCAATGGAGCCAACATCTCTATAGTGGATCCTCATTACCACCCTATAATGTATATCCATGGGAGCCAACATCTCTATAGTGGATCCCTCAACACACCAAATGTATATCCAATGGGAGCCAACATCTCTATATTCCCTCATTACCACCCTATAATGTATACCAAGGGAGCCAACCTCTCATAGTGGATCCCTCATTACCACCCTATAATGTACATCAATGGGAGCAACATTCTATATCCCTCATTCCACCTCATAATGTATATCCAATGGGAGCCAACATCTCTATAGTGGATCCCTCATTACCACCCTATTATGTATATCCAATGGGAGCCAACATCTCTATAGTGGATCCCTCATTACCACCCTATAATGTATATCCAATGGGAGCCAACATCTCTATAGTGGATCCCTCATATTATCACCCATAATGATATACCAATGGAAGCCATACATCATAGTGGATCCCTCATTCACACTAAAGAATGTATACAATGGGAGCCAAATCTCTATATAACCTCCATACCCTATAATGTATATCCAATGGGAGCCAACATCTCTTATGAGTGAATCCCATTACCTCATTACCATTCTATAATGTATATCCAAGGGAGCCAACATCTCTATAGTGGATCCCTCATTATCACCTATAATGTACATCCAATGGGAGGCCAACAATCTATAGTGGATCCCTCATTATCAACTATAATGTACCAATGGGAGCCAACCATCTATAGTTGATCCTCACATTACCACCCTATAATGTAGATCCAATGGGAGCCAAACATCTCTATAGTGGATCCATTCATATCCACCCTATAATGTAAATCCAATGGGACCAACCATACATCTCTATAGGGATCCCTCTATATCACCCTATAATGTAGTATCCAGTCAGCCCCAACATCTCTATAGTGGATCCCTCATTACCACACCTATAATGTATATCCAATGGGAGCCAACATCTCTATAGTGGATCCCTCATTACCACCCTATAATGTAGATCCAATGGGAGCCAACATCTCTATAGTGGATCCCTCATTACCACCCTATAATGTATATCCAATGGGAGCCCTTCCGGCAGGTACATTAATTCCCATCATTCCCACGTGTTAATGTAAACTAACAATGATTTCTACAATAACTTGTTCAGCCAATGTTTAACCTGCAATTCGGGATTCTCTCCCCCACTCTGGCTGGTGTCACATTACCGATGGGGATTACTGGACCCTGTGCATCATGTCATGTTATAAGGCAGCCATTTGTAGTCCGGCAATCATCACTAGAGACAATGAGAATGGCCATGGGGTAAAACCCTAAATGGCTCCTTTGTATTGTTAAAGGACACGTTCTCCCTTAAAACAAAAAAAAAACGGTGACTGGTCAGTTATCTGCCCGCAACCCCAACAGCTATTTTTACCATTTTATTTCATGTATTTGTAACCAGATATTTAATGATAAGTTCTATTACTTTCTGGTCTCCTCCCTCTGCTCAATGAGCTTTTTATAAGCTTGAGCATGTGCAGAGGATGAAGCAGGTGAAACACCAGTCAATCATTGGTTGTGATGTCAGCAGTGACAGCCTTGATTGACAGCATGGAGGGAGGAGCCAGCTTACTCTGCCAGAATGGGGATAATAATTATTATTAAATATCTGGTTAGTAATACAGGTAATAAAGTCCTGAATATATCAGTTGGGGTGGGGGGCAGTTTTTTGTTTTAAGGACGGACATGCCCTTTAAAGAGACAGCGCAGTGCACTGGAAGGGATGAGGATTGAAAGCACCGCAATACTTTTAAATGAAAGAATTTATTGATTTTCATTGAATGAATCGAATAGCGACATATAATTTAGAGATATTGTAAGTTACGTTTCTAGTTACTAGAAAGAAACAATTTGACCATAAAAACCCTTAGTTCTAGCATACGGGTTGACACATTTTAATTGAGACTTTCCCCAATATAGATTTAATGTATTATTATTTTATTATTATTATTATTATGGATTTATATAGCGCCAGCATCTTCCATATCGCTTTACAATTCCATGTATACATTCTCATCAGGCCCTGCCCCGAAGAGCTTACAATCTAGTTAATAATTATTATTATTATTATGGATTTATATAGCACCAACATCTTCCATATCGCTTTACAATTCCATGTATATATTCACATCAGTCCCTGCCCCGAAGAGCTTACAATCTAGTTAATAATTATTATTATTGTGGATTTATATAGCGCCAACATCTTCCATATCGCTGTACAATTACATGTATACATTCACATCAGGCCCTGCCCCGAAGAGCTTACAATCTAGTTAATAATTATTATTATTGTGGATTTATATAGCGCCAACATCTTCCGTAGCGCTTTACAATTCCATGTATACATTCACATCAGGCCCTGCCCCGAAGAGCTTACAATCTAGTTAATAATTATTATTATTGTGGGTTTATATAGCGCCAACATCTTCCATATCGCTGTACAATTCCATGTATACATTCTCATCAGGCCCTGCCCCAAAGAGCTTACAATCTAGTTAATAATTATTATTATTGTGGATTTATATAGCGCCAGCATCTTCCGTAGCGCTTTACAATTACATGTATACATTCACATCAGTCCCTGCCCCGAAGAGCTTACAATCTAGTTATTAATTATTATTATTGTGGATTTATATAGCGCCAGCATCTTCCGTAGCGCTGTACAATTCCATGTTTACATTCACATCAGGCCCTGCCCCGAAGAGCTTACAATCTAATCACTATGTACACATACAACCTATCAGTATGTCTTTATGATTGTGCCCGGAGAACATACAAACTCCTTGCAGATGTGTCCAAGGGTGGAATCGAACTCAGGACTTCAGCGCTGCAAGGGATCAGTACTAACCACTGAGCCACCGTACTGCCCATATGCCACAGGATTGTAACCAGTCCAACACCAGGGACCCCTCACCTAATGACAGGATTTCCCTTTCTATTCACAGATTGAGGGTTAAAAGCTTCCAACTCTCTTTCCATGAATCCCGTCCAATATCCTTATGTTTCATTGTTGAGGTTTCAAGGGCCCTGGGGACACATTTTCCTTTTCCTGGGGGGGTTAATAAACTGGAAGAATGAACTTTTCAACCCCTTTTCCTATTTACCTGGGATGATAAATTAGCCCTAGTTCCACCTCTGTGCTTGTTTATAGTCAGGGGCTCTGAAGTCTAATACACACATGTAACAGGGCGCCTGACACATGACGAACGAGCATTTCAGATGACAATCACACATGTGTGGCCACGTGGTTGGGCATAGTGTGTACTGGGCATCACCATATTGTGTTATCTGGAGTCACCCTTGGAAATGAGACCAGAAATTGGTAATTGTGCAGATATCGGACAAAACTGCACAATTAATAAAGGGAATAATTACCCATCACCCACTTTATATTCATATCCGATAAACTGGCTAAAAATATCTCAGCTTTAATTTCAATGAGAAATAGAAAATTGTTTTTCAAATAAGGTTCAGATCTGGGATGACCGTATATTACACCAGTATACCATACATTGCACACAGATGTCAATTGAAAATGTAGTCTTTAGTGGCTTAAGTTTCACACTTATACTCAAAATTGGGAGCGGACATATTGTTTGCCTCAACAGAGTAATTCTTGTCAATGTTCTCAGTCATCCAGGTCATGGTATATCTGTAATATTCATCCATCCAGGTCACGGTATATCTGTAATATTCATTCATCCAGGTAACGGTATGTCTGTACGATTCATTCATCCAGCTCATGGTATATCTGTAATATTCATTCATCCAGGTATCGGTATATCTGTAATATTCATCATCCAGGTCACGGATTCTGTAATATCATCCATCCAGTCACGTATATCTGTATATTCATCATCCAGGTCCTGGTATATATCTGTATATTCATCCATCCGGTCACGGTATATCTGTATATTCATCCATCCGGTACACGGTATATCTGTAATATTCATCCATCCAGGTCATGGTATATCTGTAATATTCATCCATCCAGTCACGGTTATCTTGTAATATTCATACCATCCAGGTCACGGTATATCTGTAAATTCATCCATCCAGGTCACGGTGGTATTATCGTGTACTATTCATCATCACAGCTATGGTATATTCTGTATATCATTCATCCAAGTCATGGTATATCGGTACATATTCATTCCATCCAGGTCACTGTAGATCTGTAATATTCATCCCATCCAGGTCATGGTTATCGTAATATTCATCCATCCAGGTCATGGTATATCTGTTAATATTCATCCATCCAGGTCATGTATATCTGTAATATCCATCCAGGTCATGGTATATCTGTTATATTCATCCATCCAGGTCACGGTAATCTGTAATATTCATCCTACTAGGTCCACTGTACCTGGTCATTCATCTGGTAGGTAACTGTATCAGTCCATCCAGGTCATGGTATATCTGTAATATAATCACTCCAGGTCATAGTTATCTGTAATATTCATCCATCCAGGTCATGGTATATCTGTAATATCATCATCAAGGTCATGGTATATCTGTAATATTCAATCCAGGTCATGTATACTGAATATTCTCATCAGGTCATGGTATATCTGTAATATTCATTCATCCAGGTCATGGTATATCTGTAAATCACTCCAGGTCAGAATCTGAATATTCATTCAGGTCATGGTATATCTGTAATATTCATTCATCCAGGTCATGGTATATCTGTATATTCATTATCCAGTCATGGTATATCTGTAATATTCATCCATCCAGGTCAGGTATATCTGTAATATTCATTCATCCAGGTCAGGTATATCTGTAATATCATCATCCAGGTCAGGTATATCTGTAAATTCATCATCAGGTCACGGGATTCTGTAATTCATTCATCAGGCAGGTATATCTGTAATATTCATCATCCAGGTCATTGTATATCTGATATTCATCCATCCAGGTCATGGTATATCTGTAATATTCATCCATCCAGGTCATGGTATATCTGTAATTCATTCATCCAGGTCATTGTATATCTGTAATATTCATCCATCCGCACGGTATATCTGTAATATTCATCCATCAAGGTCACAGTATATCTGTAATATCATCCATCCAGGTCACGGTATATCGTAAATATTCAGGTCATGTATATCTGTAATATTCATACCAGGTCATGTATATCTGTAATATTCATCCATCCAGGCATGGTATATCGTAATATTCATCCATCCGTCATGGTATATCTGTAATTCATTCATCCAGGTGATTGTATATGTAATTCATCCATCCAGGTCATGGTATATCTGTAATATTCACCATCCAGGTCACGGTATTGTAATATTATCATCCAGGTCATGTTATCTGTAATATTCAATCCAGGTCATGGTTATATCTGTAATATTCATCATCCAGGTCATGGTATATCTGTAATATTCATTCATCCAGGTCATGGTATATCTGTAATATTCATCATCCAGGTCACTGTATATCTGTAATATTCATCCATCCAGGTCATGGTATATCTGTAATATTATCCATCAGGTCATGGTATATCTGTAATATTCATCCATCCGGTCATGGTATATCTGTAATATTCATCCATCCAGGTCATGGTATATCTGTAATATTCATCCATCCAGGTCATGGTATATCTGTAATATTCATCCATCCAGGTCATGGTATATCTGTAATATTCATCCATCCAGGTCACCTGGTATATATGTAATATTCATCATCCAGGTCAGGTATACTGTAATATCATCCATCCAGTCATCTATCTGTACATATAGGTCATATGACTATTCCAGGTCATGATTGTAATATTCATCCATCATCCTGGTCATCGGAATATTCACCATCCAGTCTCAGATATGTATTCTGTAATATTCATCCTCCAGGTCGCATATACGGAACTATTATCATCAGTTTCACGTGGATTCATCTGGTAATATTTGAATCCATCACAGGTCATGGCTATAACGGTGTAATATTCATTCATCCAGGTCACGGTATATCTGTCACAGAAATCATTCATCCTCCAGGTCATGGTTATATCGTAATTATTCATCCACCAGGTCATGGATATCATGTAATATTATTTATACACGGTGATTGTATATCTGTAATTATCCATCCAGGTCACGGTACTAGACGATTCACTCCATCCAGGTCATGGTATATCTGTAATATTCATTCACAGGTCACGTGATTCACCTAGATATTCATCCATCCAGGTCAGGTAGATCTGTAATATTCATCCATCCAGGTCAGGTATATCTGGTAATTGTTTTATATCACATCCAGGTCATGTGTTTATATCTGGTATATTCATCCATCCAGGTCAGTGTATTGTTATTCATGTTACACATCTCATCCATCCGTCATGGCTCTATATGGTACATCCATCAGATCGTATGTATATCGTATTCACCATCTGTAATATTCATCCATCCAGGTCATGGTTATATCTGTAATTTATTCATCACATGCCATGGCCTCACATTTGGCTATATCCGTAATATTCATCCTTCATACCTGACATGGTCATGGTATATCTGTAATATTAATACATCCACGGTTCTATGATACTGTAATATTACATCATCCAGGTCACTGGTATATCTGAATGTATGTATCCATCCAGGTCGTATATTGTATTTATTCTCGGTCACATCATGTGTATATTACATCCACACCGTCATGCTGATATCTGATATGGTGCATCCATCAGGTCATGTAACGAAAATTCATCCATCCAGTCGTATCATTCATCCAGGTCTTATTCTGTGTTTCTTATAATTGTACCCAACTTATATTCTATTCACATCATCCACGGGTCAATTGATGTACCGTGTTATTCTATTGTAATTTCCATCCATCATAGGATATCCCCACAACTATCTCCCCCCATCCCAGGTATATCTGTACATATTCATTATATATTCATGTGTCATATCTCCGTAGTATCTATCCATCCAGGTCTAATATTCATGACATCATTCCCCATTATCTTGCGTTACATCTGTTATACTATCCATCCAGGTCATGGTGAATTTATCCTTATCATATTTATTCTATATAGCGTAATATCCAGTGTCTCCCTAATTCCGTATGTCACTATCTTCAGGTATGTATGTTATATTGTGTTAACTTATGAACTCCCTATTTCATGGCTATATTTTGTGGTACTGTATATCGCTCCATCGTGTATATCTGATTCATTCATCCCTTCCATGGTTATCTCTATATGGTTATTACTGTATGGAATTAACTGCTTATCCCATCAGGTCATTTTCTCCCGGTTTATATCTGCCACTATTCATCCCACTCATATGTATTGTCATCCAACATTTGTCATCGGTATTCTCCCGGTCACTTGCTTTATATCTATGTATATCTGTTAATATCCTCCATCACAGGTCCGGTAGTTCATGTAATATTCATTCATCAGGTAACGGTATATCTGTAATATTCATTCATCCAGGTCACGGTATTTCTGTAATATTCATTCATCCAGGTCATTGGTATATCTGTAATATCATTCATCCAGGTCACGGTTATATCTGTAATATTCATTCATCCAGGTCACGGGTTATATCTGTAATATTCATTCATCCAGGTCACGGTATATCTGTAATATTCATTCATCCAGGTCACGGTATATCTGTAATATTATTCATCAGTACGTATATCTGAATATTCATTCATCAGGTTCACGGTATATCTGTAATATTCATTCATCCAGGTCACGGTATATCTGTTAATATTCATCCATCCAGGTCACGGTATATCTGTAATATCATCCATCCAGGTCACGGTATATCTGTAATATTCATCCATCCAGGCACGGTATATCTATAATATTCATCCATCCAGGTCATGGTATATCTGTAATATTCATCCATCCAGGTCATGGTATATCTGTAATATTCATTCATCCAGGTCATGGTATATCTGAATATTCATCCATCCAGGTCACGGTATATCTGTAATATTCATCCATCCAGGGCTGGTATATCTGTAATATCATCATCCAAGTCATGGTATATCTGTAATATTCATACATCCAGGTCATGGTATATCCGTAATATCATAATCCAGGTCACGGTATATCTG
Source organism: Hymenochirus boettgeri (assembly GCA_019447015.1). Taxonomy (NCBI): domain Eukaryota; kingdom Metazoa; phylum Chordata; class Amphibia; order Anura; family Pipidae; genus Hymenochirus; species Hymenochirus boettgeri. The sequence goes on from JAACNH010000070.1 coordinate 299,844, forward strand.
TAAATTCATTCATCCAGGTCACGGTATACCTGTAATATTCATCCATCCAGGTCTGGTATATCTGTAATATTCATCCATCCAGGTCACGGTGTATCTGTAATATTCATTCATCAAGGTCACGGTATAATCTGTAATATTCATCCATCCAGGGCATGGTATATCTGGATATTCATTCATCCAGGTCATGGTATATCTGTAATATTCATACATCCAGGTCATGGTATATCTGTAATATTCATACATCCAGGTCACGGTATACTGTAATATTCATCATCCAGGTCAGGTATATCTGTAATATTCATCCATCCAGGTCATGGTATATCTGTAATATTCATTCATCCAGGTCTGGTATATTGTAATGATTCATACATCCAGGTCATGGTATATCTATTGTATTCAATTAGATCAACTGGACTTGAAATGTAGTTCTTGAAGACGTTTCGCTAGTCATCGACTGGATTTCTCAATTCAGAATGACTTGTACAAAGACAGAGTAATGTGTTGGCAGATAAAATGCTTTAGACAAAGGGAAATTTCCCCCTTGTGTTGGCCTTCAGTCCTTGTATTTCTCTGTTATATGTTTGCCAACGTACTAGACAGATCCTCCCCTTGTGTGAAACCACTGGGGGGACAAGGTAATGGCTGTAAGTTATTGTGCCGCACACTATTTCAAAATGAGCCCAATGTATCAGTTCACCCCTACAATCCGTACGGTAAATACAGGAATTGATGGCAGGATCCCAGTGCTATGGGTTATCTTCATATCCAGGTTTTCTTCTCTGTTTGGAGATATTAAACTGTTTGTAGAACTTTACCTTTAGAAATTTAAAGGGATAGTTTTGCATGGTCCTAACTCCCAAATGAACTTACAGTATATGTGTTAGTAGCCAAACTGGAGGTAAAGACTAAAAAGAACATTTTGATGGCCCTTTAAAATGCGCAGTAGAATAACAGGTTGTGGTTGGTTTATTGTCGCCTCGTTAAAAAAATTTGTCGCAGATTTGGAATTTTCTACCGTGGATGTCAAGTAGTTTGTCTTAAAGGGAAATTATCTGGATTCGCTGGTTACTGGTCCAGGAACTTTCCTTTGATACTGGAACAAAACAAAAACAAGTTTATTTCCCCTGTGAGCCATTGTATTCCTGCCTTTCTTCAAAGAAACAATATCCCTTGTCTGTGTCACATGCTGGGAACTAGGCGACTTATGGGCGGTAAGCGTACGGCACACACATGCAGCAAATCTCTGTACACTGACCATCTCTATACACTGACCATCTCTCTATACACTGACCATCTCTCTATACACTGACCATTCTCTATACACTGACCATCTCTCTACACACTGACCATCTCTATACACACTGACCATCTCTCTATACACTGACCATCTCTCTACACACTGACCATCTCTATAACACTGACCATCTCTCTATACACTGACCATCTTCTACACACTGACCATCTCTGCATACACACTGACCATCTCTCTATACACTGACCATCTCTATACACACTGACCATCTCTCTATACACTGACCATCTCTATACACATGACCATCTATCTTACACCACTGACCATCTCTCATACATGACCATCTCTCTCTACACTGACCATCTCTCTACACCATGACCATCTCTCTATACACATGACCATCTTCTATACACACATCTCTCTACACAAACCATCTCTCTACACACTGACCATCTCTCTATCACACTGACCATCTCTTACACATGACCTCTCTTAACACTGACCACTCTCTTACACACTGACCATCTCTCTACACACTGACCTCTCTCTCACAACTGACCATCTCTCTACACACTGACCATCTCTCTACACACTGACTTCTCTCTATACACTACATCTCAACACTGACATCTCATCTAACAACTGACCATCTCTCTACACACTGACCATCTCTCTACACACTGACCATCTTCTACACACTGACCATCTCTCTATACACTGACCATCTCTCTACACACTGACCATCTCTATACAACTGACTATCTCTCTATACACGACCATCTCTCTATACACGCATCTCTCTACACACTGACCATCTCTCTACACACGACCATCTCTCTATACACTGACCATCTCTCTACACACTGACCATCTCTCTACACACTGACCATCTCTCTACACACTGACCATCTCTCTACACACACCACTCACTACTGACATCTCTTATACACTGACCATTCTTCTATACACTACTCTCGCACCCATCTCTCTACACACTGACCATCTCTCTACACACTGACCATCTCTCTACACACTGACCATCTCTTCTACACACTGACCATCTCTCTCTACACACTGACCATCTCTCTAACACTGACCATCTCTCTCACACACTGACCATCTCTCTCTACACACACTGACCATCTCTCTCTACACACTGACCATTCTCATACAACTGACCATCTCTCTCTATACACTGACCATCCCTACCACACTGACATCTCTCTCTACACACTGACCATCTCTCTCTACCCTGACATCTCTCTCTACACTGACCATCTCTCTAGACACTGACCCTCTTCTACACACTGAACCTCTCTCACACACTGACCATCTCTCTCTATACACTGACCATCTCTCTCTACACTGACCATCTCTCACCACACTGACCATCTCTCTACACACTGACCATCTCTCTCTACACACTGACCATCTCTCTCATTACACTGACCATCTCTCTACACACTGACCATCTCTCTCACACACTGACCATCTCTCTCTACACACTGACCATCTCTCTTCTTACAAGACCCTCTCTCTACAACACTGACCATCTCTCTCTACACACTGACACATCTCTATACACAAGACCATCTCTCAGTGTACACTGACCATCTCTCTACACACTGACCCTCTCTCTCTACACACTGACCATCCCTCTCTACACACTGACCATCTTCTCTTTACACTGACCATCTCTCTATACACTGACCATCTCTATATACACTGACCATCTCTTCTACACACTGACCATCTCTCTCTACACACTGACCATCATCTACGACCATCTCTCTCTACACACTGACCATCTCCCTACACACTGACCATCTCTCTACACACAGACCATCTCTCTATACACTGACCATCTCTCTATACACTGACCATCTCTCTTACACAGACCATCTCTCTATACACTGACATCTCTCTACACACTGACCATCTCTCTACACACTGACCATCTCTCTACACACTGACCATCTCTCTATACACGACCATCTTCTATACACTGACCATCTCTCTATACACACTGACCATCTCTCTATACACTGACCATCTCTCTACACACTGACCATCTCTCTACACACTGACCATCTCTCTCTACACACTGACATCTCTCTACACACTGACCATCTCTCTACACATGACATCTCTCACACACTGACCATCTCTCTATACACTGACCATCTCTCTATAACTGACCACTCTCACACACTGACCATCTCTCTACACACTGACCATCTCTCTACACATGACCATCTTCTACACACTGACCATCTCTCTACCACACTGACCAATTCTCTACACACTGACCATCTCTCTATACACTGACCATCTCTCTATACACTGACCATCTCTCTATACACACTGACCATCTCTCTATACACTGACCATTCTCTCTATACACGACCATCTCTCTACACACTGACCATCTTCACACGACCATCTCTCTCTACACACTGACCATCTCTCTACACACTGACCATCTCTCTACACACTGACCATCTCTCTATACACTGACCATCTCCCTCTACACTGACCATCTCCTCTCTACACTGACCATCTCTCTACACACTGACCATCTCTCTACACACTACATCTATACTACACTATGACCATTCTCCCTCTACACTGACCATCTCTCTACACACTGACCATCTCTCTACACACTGACCATCTCTCTCTATACACTGACCATCTCTCTACACACTGACCATCTCTCTCTACACACTGACCATCTCTCTACACACTGACAATCTCTCTACACACTGACCATCTCTCAGAATCCTCTAACTGGTAATATACAGCAGTGATTATTCTCACTTTTACCGTCAACGTTTATCCTTCATAATTAACAGCCTTTGGGTTTTTATCTGTACTGGTCGGATTAAGGGAACAGGTACAACCATTAATATTGTCAGTTAGATACAGTGGGAGGTTTTCTGGGATAAATTCCAGTTCCAAATTTAAACCTCAATATGTTTCTAAATCCGAAATCTATCCCACGATATTACAGACGGATGATTAAGCGGGAGATTCCGTTGGTGGAATTATTGCTCGGCCTCTTCTCGTCTTCCAGGTGAGTATTTCCAGGGAATTCAATTTACTCATTTGATCTAATTAAAAAAAATCATATACAATATTGGGCATTGGTGATTTTTCTCTACTGATACAGCTATGGTGATAGACAAGGCATAAAAATACTGACTTTGGGGAGATCAATTAGATTGATTGGGAGGCTGGGTTCTCTTAAAGCTGTATGAGCTTTTTTACGAACTTTCATATGTTTAGAGGAGGTGGCTAGGAGAGCGGCACTGGCCATGACTGACAGCTGCTACACAGCCTTCTGGTGTTTTTTTTTAACCGCGTATTGGTAGCCATACAGCATTGCGTCTGACCGATACATTTTTCATTTTCGTTATCAAGTTAGTTACATAATCATAGATAGAATGACTCTCTTTGATAACGTGTAGGTGACTTCTAGGTCCACTTTTAGGATGTCTCAATAGAGAAGTTCTTACCTTACGTGGAGTTTACGGTTCTTGCCTTTTCGGTGTGCGCTCTCGTTATTAAACCGGACACAATGAATCTGTATATGGCCACCAATAAATGGTGTTGAGGAGATGATTTACTGTAATGTCTCATTAATAACCAGAGAAATCCAGAGAAATCCAATCATAATATTTTATTTAGTGATCAGGCACCCGGAATTATTGTCCGTGTATAGCAGGTCTAAACCTCGCGCGTTTCAGCAGACGAACGTTTAACGACATTATCGTTAATTCTCATAATTGAAACGACATCTGTACACACAGTGACAATAGTCACCAGGATAGTCGTTAGATATAGACGTTCGTACGTAACATTCGTATCTTCGCGCAATTACGAAAGCAGAGCATGCGCCTTTTATATATTTTTGTACAAATATCCGATAATCATCGGAACAAATCCGCCAGGCTAAGCGTCGGAAAAAGCCGACAATAGTCGACGGTCGTTGTTCTTTGACGATCGTTGATGCTATATTTTCGTACAAGTATCGTGCGATTATCCAACGTGTGTACGAGGCTTAAAGGACAACTCCACCCTCATAATAACATCTTTTAGATAGAATGGCCTCTTTAAAATATGTTGATATATCATAGTTTGTCCTATGAATTCATTACTGTATGCCTGCTATGCTTCTGGATGCCTCATGGAAACTGAGCCATTTAGAAACCTGTACTGAGCCTGGACTGAGCCTGGGCATGCTCAGAAGAGGCAGACAGGGGATAAACATTATTGTATGCCTGCTATGCTTCTGGATGCCTCATGGAAACTGAGCCATTTAGAAACCTGTACTGAGCCTGTACTGAGCCTGGGCATGCTCAGAAGAGGCAGACAGGGGATTAACATTCAGTCATTGGCTGTGATGTCAACTGTCAAATCCATAACTGACAGTTACTAACTGGAAGAACCAGGAAGCAGAAACAGTGGTAACAGGACATTGTGCAGGATTTCAGGTTAGACTTACACCTTTCACATTTCAAACTATTACCGTTTAGGGTTTTGGGGAGTGATTTACCTGTATGTAAGTTTTCATTTTGGGGCTGGACTTGCCCTTTAAGGCTAAGTAAACACGAGCAGATATTTCTGGGCGGCTGATATTTTTGTATTTTGGTCCGTATAGAACACAATGACGATCGTACAGACTCCTGTGGAATGGAGCCAAATGTCTCCTTATAACATTAAAGGGATGTTGTTATATCTTAAAGGGATTGTTAAAAATGATTTGTTATCTAGAGATTCCGTCCCATTATATAAAGTGTGAATGGGGGATTATTCGTACTCAGACGGCCTTTCATCATTTCCATCAAAGTAACGTTTTTCTAATGAGGGATGGGGGGATATTTCCTTCAATGTTGCAATTAAAGGGCATCTATACCAAAAAATAGGTTATTTTAAATTGACCATAACTGGAAACTATAATTCTTCCCAACCACCATTGTATCATTTTTTTGATCTGCCCCTATTTCTTTAGATATCCAATCTAAAACTTCTTATATTTCAGCTGTCAATCAAGTTCCTTGTTCTCAAAAACTATTCTTCTGTCAGTAGTTTTACTGTAGCTGGAATGGTGACAGTTGGAGTTCTGTCACTGGAATGCTGTGTGCAGGCTTGACAGTTGGTTTGTGGGGAAAAAGTCAGGTCAGATGGAAGTGGGTGTGGTTAAAAGAGGGAGGGGGGTACTGCTCCTAAACAAAATGTGTGCTGGATTGAAGGCATGCAGCAACACACGCAAACCAGAGAAAGTGCTACTTAAATGTATTCTATTATAGATTAAGATGAGGCAAAGTCATTTTTTCAGTATAGTGTCCCTTTAAGTATTAGGGAAGCAGTAAGGCTGTCGCCACCCTATGAACGCACGGTAACGCCATCGCGATGTCTCCGCTGTGAACCGAAAACAGTTAGCAGCGCACTGCTTGTAGTGTGGCCACCCATTGGATTTTAGACTATACAAGGAGATGTAGTAATAGTTCTTATTGTTAAAAATGGTGCCAAATTGGCCTCAACCTATCAGATATTAGCTGACATCTGATTGGTTGGGGCAAAATTAGCACCATTTCTAACGATAAGAACTATTATTACATCTCCGTCTGTTTTCACCTTTTCTCTTCAATAAAATGATAATCTATTAGACGGATCGTCTGACATAGGATATATAACCTTCACCAGAAGGTTCATTTTTGTATCCAGTCTCATTTCTGTTACAGTAACAATGTTTGGCAGATTTACTGTAACACTGAGATACATAAGTTAACATGCTCGGAGTGAAATCAGTTCTACTTTCATGACTGGATCTAAGAAACTTTTTCCTTCCTAGAACAAGTGATGCCAAACGCGTGTCCTGCCATAAAAAAAAAAACCCATTGGGTTTGGACTAGAGATGTCCGAACTTCGCAAAATCCGAGGCCCCTTTAAAAAAAAAAATTTGAAAATTCAAAAATCCGCGAGCGGACCCATTAAAATGAAAATATCCTCAAAATTACGAGATTTCTCGTATTTTCAAAAATTTTCGAAATTACGCGGTTTTCACGTATTTTCGAAAATTACGAGTAATCCTCGTAATTTCGAAAATTTTCCAAAATAGATATTTACGGAAATAAGAGAAATCCTCGTATTTTCAAAACTACGAGAAATCCGCGGTACGGAAGTTCGGAAGGCGGAAAATCCGGAAAAATCCGCCGTTCGCGAACAGGATAAATCCATGGCGGATCCGGGTTCGGATCCGCGAACTGGCCATCCCTCGTTTGGACATAGTTTGGGGACTGTAGGACCTGTAGGTCTTGTGGCTTGTTGGGAAAGGGTTCCGATCTGAGCAGATTCCTGGGGTATTGGGCCGGGGGGTTTCTGGGCAATTGTAGACAGATTAGTGACAGATTCTGGGACCTGTATGTTCCACCATCTCGGTCCATCAGTGGTCACATAATAATTGTACCCCTAGGTCTGGTACCAGATGGACTGTCTGGGACACTAGATCGGCAGTACCAAGTTTCCTTCTGACTATGGCTTAGTGAAGATTGGTCAGAATTGACCGGTGTGTGCTGGACCCTAGACATGGATAACAATAGGGAAATCCTGGATCCTGAGTGATCTGTAAATAGACAGTTTCTCTGATGGTTTGCGTTGCTATTTTTAGCAGTCGTGTTTCATCCTAAAGGAAAGAGACCGACCCCCAAACGGACACATTTCACTTCCACCCGCTCGTTTCCTGGTGCTGTCTGGTGGGATTTAACGTAAAATTGGAACCTTCAAGTCCAGGGTTTGTGTGGTTGATAAGGACTGTTTGTTGGACTTTGTTAGTAATAAGGGTGAATAGATTAACTTTAAACCCTGCTAATAAATAAGATAAATATTATTAAAGTAAAGCATCGCTATATCCAATTAACCTCATGGTGTAAAATGAAATGTCATGTATGATGATGGAAACCTTAAAAGCCAATGTCCAACCTGTGGTCCATCCAAGAATTTTTGTGGACGCACGGGTGGGCAGGGCAAGGGTGTGGCATGGGGGGGCAATGTGTTGCTTGGGCATAGCCGGGCAGATCGGTAGGAAAGGAGCTACGCCTGCTTGTATGGCCCCCAGCATGGGCCAGGTTGGGCCCTGCCTTAAAACCATTCCAATTATAGATTCTTTTTTTTGCTTCTTGTTTCCCATGATCCTTTGCTGGTGGTGATGAAAGCCCCATTCACATCTATAGAGATTGTGCCAAATAAAGATTTGGCCCATGGGGAGGGGCAACCAGAAGCAGAGGAGCTTGGGAAAAAGAGGAGGAGCAGTTCCCACAGTAACATACATTTTAATAGCATTTTATATAGCAGTTCTGATCATCATCATTACATGGAGAATCACCTTAATATTAGATTTTCATTCTTCATCAAAATCGCCTGGTTCAAGGAATTTACGCCTCTAACATTGGTCGCAATGCATTATCTGGCCAGGAACATAGGTAAAAAACTGCCGTATGGCTCAATTTTATTATTGATCCGATGTTGGGGTCGGGTCAGACTTGGAATCCACGTAACGTTGGGCAGGCGAATGGACAATAAGACCGAAGGAATCGTCCCTTTCTCGTTCATGTGTGTTCCCAGATTAAATGATTATTTTGATGGATTTGATTGACCCTTCTGTTTGACAGACGTCTCAGCGATATCTGGCAGTTTTATTAAACTGAAGCTAATGATAAAAACATTCACGCATGCGCCCTTTTCCTTAGAAAACGTGGCCCAAAAGTTGTCAGGGCTAGGGCCAGAGACTGGGGGTCTGGAGTCTGGGTAGTTTAGGGAGGAGTCTGTGTGTTTTGGGGTCGGAACCTAGAGAGGCCCGGTAAAGCTGAGGCCACACTGCAACGCACAGGAATCGCGAGCGTTATCGCACATGATTGTGTGCGCTTTTCTTGTGCATTCGCGTTTTGCGCATGCGTTTGCCATTTTGCGTTATGGAAACGCTGCATTAACGCACCAAAAATGCATGCGTTACCAAAACGTGAACGGACGCGTAATCGCATCGGAAATCGCGGGAATTTTCGTGTTCCCGCGATTTCCATTTTAGCAAAAATCACGGGCGCAACCGCTAGCGCGAAATGCGTGCGCAAACGCGCTAGTGTGGCCTAGCCCTTAACTGCGTGGAGCCCCGCAGATTAAGGGTGAGGCCACACAGCAACGCACAGGAATCACGCGCGTTATCGCACGCGATTGTGTGCGCGATTCTTGCGCGTTTCGCGTTCGCGTTTTGCGCATGCGTTTTCGCCTTTTCACGTTATGGAAACGCATGCGTTAACGCACCAAAAATGGTGAACGCATGCGTTACCATAACGCGAACGGACGCGCAATCGCATGCGCATCGGAAATCGCGGGAATTTTTGCGTGCCCGCGATTTCCATTTTAGCGAAAATCGCGGGCGCAAACGCGAGCGCGATACGCGGGCGCAAACGCGCGAAAAACGCGCTAGTGTGGCCTAGCCCTTAGACAATCCCAACCAAGGCAGATCTGAAACTAAAATCTACTAAAGATTAATGGTCTTAGGTGCCCTCGTTCCAGTGCCACCCATCGGCTGTGCCAATATCTTTGTCGCGTATCCTAATTAAACAAATAAAAAACAGAACGTTACACAATCTGGTGTCAAAATCCCAAATACAATTCCAATTTGTTTTCTGTTAAGAAGGAAATTGTACCATGAAAGTTCCCCTTTAAAGGGGCCTCGCTTCTTACACAAGGTGATTATCATCTTGGGAATGTTAAGTATAACTAAGCCCCAGCTGAACATAAAGCCAGAGATATCCGAGGTTCTGGAATTCCATAAATCCTTGAAGTTTCATAAAAAGATCAAATCGTGGAGACACGACAGATCTTCCCAAATTATCTATTGACCTGAATCACGTGGTCTGTGGTTAATTGGACGTTATTGGGGAACAAACTGTCCTGGGTGGATTTGTTTGGGGTCTGTGGAATTATGTAGAGGAGGGAAAAAGGATTAAAGGACCAATAACCCTAAATTACAAGGCGCTCAAGTTGGGAACTGCCCAAAGTTATTTTGTGTCTCTGTTACTAATGTATAGTCAGTGATTCAATACATTGACATTCACCTTGCAGTCGAACGGGAGATTATATGTGATCTCTACCGTCTATTTATAGCGCAGTATTACAATGTTTACAGTATTACAATGATACTATGTTCAGGAGTGTCTCTGGGGTTTTTGCCACCTGAGCCAAACTTTTAAATGCCTCCCCTTTGTACTATAAGGTGCTATGTTTATTTTCCTTCTGCTCTGCCGCCTCTCTCTTATTTATCAGGGGTGCTGCCCTGAGCATTTTGCTCATTTTGCCTCATTAGAGAGACACCCCTGACAATGTTATATTGCAGGGAGCTGTGACCAGTTAAATCTAACACAAAAAGTATTGCGATGGTAACACAGATATGTACAGTGTTAATTGTACATATCTGTACCATACCTATTGTTCGACATTCAATTCGTTTGGAGATTAATGTCTAATGTCGTCTATTTTGCGTCATGGGATGATTCAAGAATTAACTGATCTGGGGAGCATCCAATCACAAAGAGGGGAACTGATTCTGATCCCCTAGGATTTCACCCCACAAAGAATGTACCAAAGACTTCCTATACTTTTTACAGATTCAGCTGCCCACATCTTTCCGTAGAAAACTTTTCACAAAACAAGAAGTATTTTTTTAATTCTGTGGATGTTACCTTTTAACAAAAATGTCTAAATCTAGAATACTTCTCCTTTAAACCTAAGGCTGGGTACACAGGAAGGGACTATTAGTCCCAACCGAGCGCTTGGATGGGACAAATATCCGTCGGTCGCGGCAAATTCGGCTGCGGCCGAAAATGCGAACGATCGATCGTGCGGTCCCATAGGGAACCGCAGGATCGATTGGAATTTACAGACACGTCCATTTATCCGATCCAGACGGACAGACCATCGAGGTTGGTTGCGGTCGGTCGGACGAAAATATCTGCTGGTGTGTACCCAGCCTAAGGGCTAGGCCACACTATTGCGTTTTTGCACGCGATTCGCGATTGCGCCCGCGATTTTCGCTAAAATGGAAATCGCGGGAATTTTTCCGATGCCCATGCGATTGCGCGTCCTTTCGCATTTTGGTAACGCATGCGTTCACCATTTTTGGTGCGTTCACGCAGCATTTCCATAACGCAAAATTGCAAAAACGCATGCGCAAAACGCGAACGCACAAGAAAAGCGATAACGCTCGCGGTTTTGTGCGCAATTCCTGTGCCTTGCAGTGTCGTCTCAGCCTAAAACATTTCAATATTGATAAAATGATGTTGGGAAGTTAAAAGTAAATTTGATTTGGTGACACGTATTCAGGAATAAATAGGACCTTCTCCTTTAAACCCTCTCCAGATTGAAATGCAAACAGGTTAAACCAGCGAGGTCGCACCTACTATTTCACTTAGTTATTTAGAGTGACACACACATCGGACGACAAACAGTAGCCATGTTACACTGTAGCAGATGTTTTTTGTAGGAATGTTTACTAATCTGTCTATATAATGACAAGCCCACTTGTTCATTTGCATTAAGCCAAGGTGCTAATCACCCACAGAGGGGGATTCCTTTGTCTCTGTGATTAGTTCTAAACTGATTTAGACAAAGAGCAATTAACAGAGAGATACACACCTCGCTCCCTCCCGCCATGTGTACAAGTCACACACAACCTAGTGGATTTGTATACTCAACAGGAGCGCTTTATAAATCTAGGTAAACGCAGGTTGTACTGAATGTGATTCCCATACAGCCCTGTACTAAGATCCAGACCCAATCATATAGTAATAGGGTCTCAATTTCCTTTAGTTTATAATTAATGCTTTGGGTCTGGGCAATTAACAAATAGCAAGTAACCTCCAATCAGCAAACTTACTCAAGAGAATCTTACCTGGTGGGTGACATACCTTCCAACATTCCCCCTTTACTAGTAATGATTATAGATACAAATACCCTCCAACAATCCCCTTTAATAGTTACACTTGTAGATACACATACCCTCCAACAATCCCCTTTAATAGTTACACTTATAGATACAATACCCTCCAACAATCCCCTTTTAGTTACACTGTAGTAACCATACCCCCAACAATCCCCTTTAATAGTTACACTTATAGATACACATACCCCCAATTCCCCCTTTAATAGTTACACTTTAGATACACATACCCTCCAACATTACCCCTTTAATAGTTACATTAGAATACACATACCCTCCAACATTCCCCTTAATAGTTACACTTATTAGATACACATACCCTCCAACATACCCCTTTAATGTTACACTATAGATACACATACCTCCAACATCCCCTTTAATAGTTACACTTATAGATACACATACCTCCCATCCCCTTTAATAGTTACACTATAGATACACATACCCTCAACATCCCCTTTAATAGTTACACTTATAGATACACATACCCTCCAACATCCCTTTAATAGTTACACTTATAGAAACACATACCCTCCAACATTCCCCTTTAATAGTTAACACTTATAGATACACATACCCTCCAACATTCCCCTTTAATAGTTACACTTATAGATACACATACCCTCCAACCTCCCCTTTAATAGTTACACTTATAGATACACATACCCTCCAACATCCCCTTTAATAGTTACACTTATAGATACACATACCTCCACATCCCCTTAATAGTTACACTTATAGATAACAATCCTCCAACATTCCCCCTTTAATAGTTAAACTTGTAGATACACATACCCTCCACAATTCCCCTTTAATAGTTACACTTTAGATACAAAATACCCTCAACAATTCCCCTTTAATAGTTACACTTATAGATACACATACCCTCCAACATCCCCTTTAATAGTTACACTTTAGATACACATACCCTCCAATTCCCCCTTTAATAGTACACTTATAGAATACACATACCCTCCAACATTCCCCCTTTAATAGTTAACTTATAGATAACAATACCCTCCAACATACCCCTTTAATAGTTACACTTATAGATACACATACCCCAACATTCCCCCTTTAATAGTTACATTGTAAACAATCCCTCCAACATCCCCTTAATAGTTACACTTATGATACACATACCCTCCACATCCCCTTTAATAGTTACACTTGTAGATCACATACCCTCCAACATCCCCTTTAATAGTTACACTTATAGATACACATACCCTCCACATTCCCCTTTAATAGTTACACTTATAGATACACATACCCTCCAACATTCCCTTTAATAGTTACAACTTATAGATACACATACCCTCCAACATTCCCCTTAATAGTTACACTTATGTACACATACCCCCAACATTCCCCTTTAATAGTTACACTTATAGATACACATACCCTCCAACATTCCCCTTTAATAGTTAACTTATAGATCACATACCCTCCAACATCCCCTTTAACAGTTACACTTGTAGATACACATACCCCCCAACATTACCCCTTTAACAGTTACACTTGTAGATACACATACCCTCAACATTCCCTTAATAGTTACACTTAGAAACACATACCCTCCAACATTCCCCTTTAATAGTTACACTTACAGATACACATACCCTCCAACATTCCCCTTTAATAGTTACACATACCCTCCAACAATCCCCTTTAATAGTTACACTTATAGATACACATACCCTCCAACAATCCCCTTTAATAGTTACACTTTAGATACACAACCCTCCAACAATCCCTTAATAGTTACACTTGTAGATACACATACCTCCAACATTCCCCTTTAATAGTTACACTTATAGATACACATACCCTCCAACATCCCTTTAATAGTTTACACTGTAGATACACATACCCTCCAACATTCCCCTTTAATAGTTACACTTATAGATACAACTACCCTCCAACATTCCCCTTAATAGTTACACTTATAGATACACTACCCTCCAACATCCCTTTAATGTTACACTTATAGATACACTACCCTCCAAATTCCCCCTTTAATAGTTACACTTATAGATACAATACCCTCCAACATCCCCTTTAATAGTTACACTTATAGATACACGTACCCTCCAACATCCCCTTTAATAGTTACACTTATAGATACACATACCCTCCACACATTCCCCCTTTAATAGTTACACTTAAGATACACATAACCTCCAACTTCCCCTTAATAGTTACACTTAAGATAACACCTACCCCAACATCCCCTTTAATAGTTACACTTTAGATACACATACCCTCAAACATCCCCCTTTAATAGTTACCTTATAGATACACGTACCCTCCAACAATCCCCTTTAATAGTTAAACTTTAGATACACGTACCCTCCAACATTCCCTTTAATAGTTACCTGATATAGTTACACGTACCCTCCAACACTCCCCCATTAACAGTTACACTTATAGATACACATACCCTCCAACACTCCCCCTAATAGTTACACTTAGAGAACATACCCTCCAACATTCCCCCTTTAATAGTTACACTATAGATACACTACCCTCCAACATTCCCCTTAATAGTTTACACTTATAGATACACGTACCCTCCAACATTCCCCTTAATGTTACACTTAAGATACACATACCCTCCAACATTCCCCCTTTAATAGTTACACTTATAGATACACATAACCCAACATTCCCCCTTTAATAGTTACACTTAGATACACATACCCTCCAACATTCCCCCTTTAATAGTTACACTTAGATAAATACCCTCCAACATTCCCCTTTAATAGTTACACTAGATATAATTACCCTCCAACATTCCCCCTTTAATAGTTACACTTATAGATACACGTACCCTCCAACAATCCCCCATTAACAGTTACACGTACCCTCCAACACTCCCCCTTAATAGTTACATTATAGATACACGTACCCTCCAAAATTCCCTTAATAGTTACACTTAGATACACTACCCCCAAATTCCCCCTTTAATAGTTACACTTATAGATACACATACCCTCAAACATTCCCCTTAATAGTTACACTTAAGATAACATACCCTCAACATTCCCCCTTTAATAGTTACACTTACAGATAACCATACCCTCCAACAATCCCCTTTAATAGTTACACTTAGATATACATACCCTCCAACATTCCCCCTTTAAAGTTACATTATAGATACAATACCCTCCAACACCCCTTTAAAAGTTACACTTATAGATACACATACCCTCCAACAATCCCCTTTAATAGTTACACTTATAGATATACATACCCTCCAACAATCCCCTTTAATAGTTACACTTGTAGATATACATACCCTCCAACAATCCCCTTTAATAGTTACACTTATAGATACACATACCCTCCAACACATTCCCCTTTAATAGTTACACTTATAGATATACCATACCCTCCAACAATCCCTTTAATAGTTACACTTAGTAGATACACATACCCTCCAACATTCCCCTTTAATAGTTACATTAAGATACACATACCCTCCAACAATCCCCTCTTAATAGTTACACTTATAGATACACATACCTCCAACAATCCCCTTTAATAGTTACACTTAAGAATACAACCCTCAACATTCCCCTTAATAGTTACACTTATAGTACACATACCCTCCAAACTTCCCCCTTTAATAGTTACACTTATAGATACACATACCCTCCAACAATCCCCTTAATAGTTAACACTATAGAATACACATACCTCCAACAATCCCTTTAAAGTTACACTTAGATACACATACCCTCCAACAATCCCCTTTAATAGTTACACTTGTAGATAACAATACCCTCCAACATTCCCCTTTAATAGTTACACTATTAGATACACATACCCTCCAACATTCCCCTTATAGTTAACTTATAGATATACATACCCTCCAACAATCCCCTTTAATAGGTACCTTATAGATTAACATACCCTCCAACATTCCCCCTTTAATAGTTACACTTTAGAACTACATACCCCAACATCCCCTTTAATAGTTACACTGTAGATACACATACCCTCCAACAATCCCCTTTATAGTTACACTTGTAGATACACATACCCTCCAAACATTCCCCTTTAATAGTTTACACTATAGATACACATACCCTCCAACATCCCCTTTAATGTTACACTTATAGATAACATACCCTCCAACATTCCCCTTTAATAACACTTATAGATACACATACCCCCAACATTCCCCTTTAATAGTTACACTTATAGATACACATACCCTCCAACATTTCTCCTTAATAGTTACACTTAGATACAATACCCTCAACAATTCCCCCTTTAATAGTTACACTATAGATACACATACCCTCCAACTTCCCCTTTAATAGTTACACTTAGATACACTACCTCCAACATTCCCCTTTAATAGTTACACTTATAGATACACTACTCCCCCAAATCCCCTTATAGTACACTATAGATCAATACCCTCCAAATTCCCCTTTAATAGTTACACTTATAGATACACGTACCTCCAAACATTCCCCTTTAATAGTTACACTTATAGATACACTACCCTCCAACATTCCCCCTTTAATAGTTACACTTATAGATACACATACCTCAACATTCCCTTAATAGTTACACTTCAGTACACTAACTCAACAATTCCCCCTTAATAGTACACTATAGATACACTACCCTCAACATTCCCCTTTAATAGTTACACTATAGATACACAGTACCCTCCAACATTCCCCCTTTAAAGTTACACTTATAGATACACGTAACCCTCCAACATTCCCCCTTTAATAGTTACTTATAGATACACATACCCTCCAAACATTCCCCCTTTAATAGTTACACTTATAGATACACGTACCCTCCAACATTACCCCATTAATAGTTACACTTATAGATACACATACCCTCCAACATTCCCCTTTAATAGTTACACTTATAGATACACATTCCCTCCAACATTCCCCCTTTAATAGTTACACTTAAGATACACATACCCTCCAACATTCCCCCTTTAATAGTTACACTTACAGATACACATACCCTCCAACAATCCCCTTCAATAGTTACACTTGTAGATATACATACCCTCCAACATTCCCCCTTTAATAGTTACACTTATAGATACACATACCTCCAACAATCCCCTTTAATAGTTACACTTATAGATATACATACCCTCCACAACATTCCCTTTAATAGTTACACTTGTAGAACACATACCCTCAACATTCCCCCTTTAAATAGTTACACTTATAGATTACACGTACCCTCCAACACTCCCTTTAATAGTACACTTATAGATACACGTACCCTCCAACATTCCCCTTTAATAGTTACACTTATAGATACACATACCCTCCAACATTCCCCCTTTAATAGTTACACTTACAGATACACATACCCTCCAACATTCCCCCTTTAATAGTTACACTTACAGATACACATACCTCCAACAATCCCCTTAATAGTTACACTTGTAGTATACATACCCTCCAACATTCCCCCTTTAATAGTTAACTATAGATACACATACCCTCCAAATCCCAATAGTACATATAGATATACGTACCCTCCAACATTCCCCTTTAATAGTTACCACTATAGATACACGTAACCTCCAACATTCCCCTTTAAGTTACACTTATAGATACACGTACCCTCCAACACCCCCCCTTAATAGTTTACATTAGTAAACATTACCCCCAACATTCCCCCTTTAATAGTACACTTATAGATACACATACCCTCCAAAATTCCCCCTTTAATAGTTACCTACAGATACACATACCCTCCAACATTCCCCCTTTAATAGTTACACTTATAGATACACATACCCTCCAACAATCCCCCTTAATAGTTACACTTGTAGATACACATACCCTCCAACATTCCCCCTTAATAGTTACACTTATAGATACACATACCCTCCAACATCCCTTTAATAGTTACATTATAGAGATACATACCCTCCAACATTCCCCCTTAATAGTTCACTTATAGATACACCTACCCTCCAACATCCCCCTTTAATAGTTACACTTATGAAAGACATAAACCTCAACATTCCCTTATAGTTACACTTATGATACACTACCCTCCAACATCCCCTTTAATAGTTACACTTATAGATAAACGTCCCTCCAACATTCCCCTTTATATACACATTATAAACACAAACCTCCAACATTCCCCCTAATAGTTACACTTATAGAAAACATAACCTAACATTCCCCCTTAATAGTTACACTATAGATACACATACCCTCCAACATTACCCCTTAATAGTTACACTTATAGAAACATACCCTCCAACATCCCCCTTTAATAGTTAAACTTATAGATACACAATACCCTCCAACATTCCCCTTTAATAGTTACACTTATGTACAACATACCCTCCAACATCCCCTTTAATAGTTACACTTATAGATACACATACCCTCCAACATTCCCCTTAATAGTTCACTTATAGATAACCATACCCTCCAACATTCCCCTTTAATAGTTACACTTATAGATACACGTACCCTCAACATTCCCCCTTTAATAGTTACACTATAGATAACAACCCTCAACATTCCCCCTTAATAGTTACACTTTATATACACATACCCTCCAACATTCCCCCTTTAATAGTTACACTTATAGAAAACACATACCTTCCAACATTCCCCTTTAATGTTACACTTATAGATACACATACCTCAACATCCCCCTTTAATAGTTACACTTATAGATACACATACCCTCCAACATTCCCCCTTTAATAGTTACACTTATAGAAACACATACCCTCCAACCTTCCCCTTAATAGTTACACTTATAGATACACATACCCTCCAACATTACCCCTTTAATAAATACACTTATAGATACACATACCCTCCAACTTTCCCCCTTTAATAGTTACACTTATAGATACACATACCCTCCAACATTAACCCTTTAATAGTTACACTTATAGATACACATACCCTCCAACATTCCCCCTTTATAGTTACACTTATAGATACACATACCCTCCAACAATCCCCTTTAATAGTTACACTTATAGATACACATACCCTCCAACATTCCCCTTAATAGTTACACTGTAGATACACATACACTCCAACATTCCCCCTTTAATAGTTACACTTACAGAGAACAATACCCTCCAACATTCCCCCTTTAAAGTTATTACTAGATACACATACCCTCCAACAATCCCCTTTATAGTTACATTGTAGATACACATACCCTCCAACATTCCCCCTTTAATAGTACACTTATAGATACACATACCCTCCAACATTCCCCTTTAATAGTTACACTTATAGAACACATACCCTCCAACATTCCACCTTTAATAGTTACACCTATAGATACACATACCCCCAACATTTCCCCTTAATAGTTACACTTATAGAAAAACATACCCTCCAAAATCCCCCCTTAATAGTTACACTATAGAAACACATAGCGTCCAAATTACCCCTTTAATAGTTACACTTATAGAAACACATACCCCCAACCTTCCCCCTTTATAGTTACACTTATAGATACACATACACCAACCTCCCTTTAATAGTTACACTTAAGATACACATTACCCCAGATTCCCCCTTAATAGTTACACTTATAGAAACACATACGTCCAAAATTACCCCTTTAAAGTTACACGTATAGATACACATACCTCCAACCTTCCCCCTTTAATAGTTACACTTATAGATACACATACCACCCAACATTCCCCTTTAATAGTTCATTATAGATACACATACCCTCCAAAACATCCCTTTAATGTTACACTTATAGATACACATACCCTCCAAACATTACCCCTTAATAGTTACACTTATAGAAAACATACCCCCAACATTCCCCTTTAATCATTACACTTATAGAAACACATACCCTCCAACATTCCCCTTTAATAGTTACACTATAGAAACATACCGTCCAACATTACCCTTTAATAGTTACACTAGAAACACATACCTCCAACTTCCCCCTTTAATAGTTACACTTATAGATACACGTACCCTCCACACATTCCCCTTTAATAGTTACACTTATAGAAACACATACCGTCCAAATTACCCCTTTAATAGGTACACTTATAGATACACAAACCTCCAAACATTCCCCCTTAATAGTTTACACTATATAAACACATACCTTCCAACATTCCCCCTTTAATAGTTACACTTATAGAAACACATACCCTCAACATTCCCCTTTAATAGTTACACTTATAGATACACATACCTCAACATCCCCTTAATAGTTACTTATAGAACACAACCCTCCAACATTCCCCTCTTAATAGTTACACTTTATAGATAACATACTCCAACATGCCCCTTTAATAGTTACATATAGAAAACACATACCTCCAACACATCCCCTTAATAGTTACACTTAAGATACACATACCCTCCAACATTCCCCTTTAATAGTTACACTTATAGATATACATACTCTCCAAACATTCCCCCTTTAATAGTTACACTTATAGAAACACATACCTTCCAACATTCCCTTAATAGTTACACTATAGATAACATACCCTCCAACATTCCCCCTTTAATAGTTACACTTATAGAAACACATACCCCAACATTCCCTTTAATAGTTACATTATAGATACACATACCCTCCAACATTACCCCTAATAGTTACACTTATAGAACCACATACTCTCCAACATTCCCTTTTAATAGTTACACTTATAGAAAACACATACTACCAAACATTCCCCCTTTAATAGTTACACTATAGAAACACCATACTCCCAACATTCCCCCTTTAATAGTTCATCTATAGAAGAAAACACATACCCTCCCAAATCCCTAATAGTTACATTATAGAAAACACATACACTCAAACATTCCCCTTAATAGTTACATTTAGATACACATACCCTCCAACATTCCCCTTTATAGTTACACTTATAGATACACATACCCTCCAAACATTCCCCCTTTAATAGTTACAGTATAGATACACATACCCTCCAACATTCCCTTTAATAGTTACACTTATAGATACACAACCCTCCAACATTCCCCTTTAATAGTTACACTTATAGATACACATACCCTCCAACATTCCCCTAATAGTTACACTTATAGATACACTACCTCCAAATTCCCCTTTAATAGTTACATTATAGACACATACCCTCCAACATTCCCCTTTAATAGTTACACTTTATAGATACACATACCCTCCAACATTTCCCTTAATAGTTACACTATAGATACACATACCCAC
This sequence comes from Hymenochirus boettgeri, assembly GCA_019447015.1. Classification (NCBI taxonomy): domain Eukaryota; kingdom Metazoa; phylum Chordata; class Amphibia; order Anura; family Pipidae; genus Hymenochirus; species Hymenochirus boettgeri. The sequence continues at coordinate 321,323 of JAACNH010000070.1, forward strand.
CAACATTCCCCTTAATAGTTACACTTATCGATCACATACCCTCAACATTCCCACTTTAATAGTTACACTTATAGATACATATACCCTCCAACATACCCCTTTAATAGTTACACTTATAGATATCACATACCCTCCAACCTTCCCCTTTAATAGTACACCCATAGTGTCCAGATCGTGCAATGTATTCTCATTTACTGTACCCATTGAAAGGGGAATGTTGGTCATTCAGTAATGAATCCTGTACTGTAAAATATAAATATATTACAAGTCACCTTGAGTTCCATGGCCTGTACATCTAATTTGTCTCTCCACACTATATATTTATATATAAAGCTGAACCTTGTAAAAGTGAAAGTGACAATTCTCTGCACTTACAGGATTCCCTTAGTAATGCTGTACACCACAGTACTGATAAACCACGTATCAGATCTGATGGTATCGTGCTTTCCCGAACATCAGGTCGACTTTCTGGAAAGACATGAACATTGCTGGCTGCGGTAGTCTCCCTATAACACACAATATATAGACAATTGGGCTGTTGTACATCCATATTAAGTGCAACTAGAGACCAAAAATATAATTCATACAAAAAAAAAACAGAATTCTAGTGCACTGACGGACATTTTCCCGGCCGATCGCTCGCTCCATGTGTACCCAGCCTAAAGGATCCGGCAGACTTGTCTGTCATATGTGACAAATCTGTCCTGTGTGTACCCAGCTTTAGTATTACGTGGATGACAATATAATTGGGTGTGTGGTGGGTGTGGCCCTCGCTATCTCATTATCTATTCTATTAGGCCATCACATTACCCAGTAGGGGGTCTTCATCATCTAACGCCTGGAATACTCATTAGTATAAGAAGCTGAGCTGCTCCTGTGTGTGCGTATTGAACAAAATTCAAATGGAACCTTATTAGGTAGAAGCACATTTTTCAGCCCAACCAATTGGTAGGTTGGGGCCACAACCCACTGCGCGATTTGTACGAAGGCCGATTTGGCCGACTATGATTGGTCGGATCATAAAGGATGCCTGACTGAGCGGCATGTTTACTACAGTTGGCCATAACGTCCGTTCACACCGTGTGTCATGGGCAGGAACCTGCAGTCACACAAGGACGAAGCTTTAGCTACACTACAAAGATAAACATTTATTGTGCCGATAGCAAAATCTGGGGCCAGTGGACTGGAAATGGCGTCTCTGTAGAATTTAAGCAGTATGGCAGCACCTACAGTATAATGTGGGGTTAGGCGAGGCCACACTGAACGCACAGGAATCGCGCACAAAAATCACGAGCATTATCGCACGCGATTGTGTGTCGTTTTTTCTGTGCGTTCGCGTTTTGCGCATGCGTTTTCGCCTTTTCGTGTTAGGAAACGCTGCGTTAACGACACCAACAATGGTGAACGCATGCGTTACCAAAACGTGAACGGACGCGCAATCGCATGCGCATCGGAAATCGGGGATTTTTGCGCAATCGCCTAGCCATACAATCACAGCTTTGGAATCCGCCATCTTGCCCACAGCTTATTACTTATGGAATCCAACCAGGGACATTAATCTGCCGGGTAGATTTAATGACATTTGGCTAATTTATTGGTCATTTCAGTCGCTGGCGGTCGGTTTGGTGTTTTTTGTTGACGAGTCACAAAGAAACCAGAGATTTTAGCAGTAAAACCTTGTGATCCCCGAGAGGCGGAATTCATTTCTCGAATGTTTGTCTTTCCCTTGGAATGTTCATTGTTTTTGTAACTCAAAGGATTTTCCTCTTTGTGACCGTCGGACGGTCGCGGGTCTTAGCCAATCAGGGACCCAACGAGGTTCCATCTGCAAGGCGCCCTTGTAGGCTAATAGCGTACGGTAACCGCCTCGCTTGGGCTGGAAAACCCAAGCCGGTGTTTTCACCCGATCCGGTGATGGTGAATACCTGTCCGCTAAGGCCACACGGATGACGTGCCATTGCACTGCAAAATCATCAGAGTCTGGGACGTCTTCGCTATACAGTAATTATAACCTACCCCTGTAGTGGATTTCTATGGAGGGAACGAGAGTTATAGCCTTATAAACCTACCCCTGTAGTGGATTTCTATGGAGGGAACTGTAAGAATAGCCTTATAACCTACCCCTGTAGTGGATTTCTATGGAGGGAACTGTAAGATTAAGCCTATAACTACACCTGTGTGGATTTCTAGGAGGGAATGTAGATTATAGCCTTATAACCTACCCCTGTAGTGGATTTCTATGGAGGGAACTGTAAGATTATAGCCTTATAATACCTACCCCTGTAGTGGATTTCTATGGGAGGAACAGTAAGTATTACAGCCTTATAACCTACACCTGTAGTGGATTTTATATGGAGGGAACTGTAAGATTATAGCCTTATAACCTACCCCTGTAGTGGATTCTATGGAGGGAACTGTAAGATTATAGCCTTATAACCTACCCCTGTAGTGGATTTCTATGGAGGGAACTGTAAGATTATAGCCTTATAACCTACCCCTGTAGTGGATTTCTTGGAGGGAACTGTAAGATTATAGCCTATAACCTACCCCTGTAGTGGATTTCTATGGAGGGAACTGTAAGATTATAGCCTTATAACCTACCGTAGTGGATTTCTATGGGAGGAAAAGTAAGATTCAGCCTTATAACCTACCCTGTAGGGATTACGGGAGGAAACTGTAAATTATAGCCTTATAACCTACCCCGTAGTGAATTTCCATGGGGGAACTGTAAGATTATAGCCTTATAACCTACCCTGTAGTGGATTTATTGGAGGAACTGTAAGATTATAGCCTTATAACCTACCCTGTAGTGGATTTCTATGGGAGGAACTGTAAGATTATAGCCTTATAACTACCCCTGTAGTGGATTTCTATGGGAGGAACTGTAAGATTATAGCCTTATAACCTACCCCTGGTGGATTTCTATGGGAGGAACTGTAAGATTATAGCCTTATAACCTACCCCTGTAGTGGATTTCCATGGGAGGAACTGTAAGATTAAGCCTTAAACCTACCCCTGTAGTGGATTCTATGGGAGGAACTGTAAGATTATAGCCTTATAACCTACTCTGTAGTGGATTTCTATGGGAGGAACGTAAGATTATAGCCTTATAACCTACCCCTGTAGTAGATTTCCATGGGAGGAACTGTAAGATTATAGCCTTATAACCTACCCCTGTAGTGGATTCTATGGGAGGAACTGTAAATTATAGCCTTATAACCTACCCCTGTAGTGGATTTCCATGGGAGGAACTGTAAAATATAGCCGTAAACCACCCCTGTAGTGGATTTCCATGGGAGGAACTGTAAGATTATAGCCTTATAACCTAACCCTGTAGTGGATTTCCATGGGAGGAATGTAAGATTATAGCCTTATAACCTACCCCTGTAGTGGATTTCCATGGGAGGAACGTAACATTATAGCCTTATAACCTACCCCTGTGGATTTCCATGGGGGAACTGTAGATTATAGCCTTATAACCTACCCCTGTAGTGGTTCTATGGGAGAGTAACTGTAAGATTATAGCCTTATACCTACCCCTGTAGTGGATTTCCATGGGAGGAACTGTAAGATTATAGCCTTATAACCTACCCCTGTAGTGGATTCCATGGGACGAACTGTAACATTATAGCCTTATTAACCTACCCCTGTAGTGGATTTCCATGGGAGGAACTGTAAGATTATAGCCTTATAACCTACCCCTGTAGTGGATTTATATGGGAGGAAACTGTAAGATTATAGCCTTATAACTACCCCTGTAGTGGATTTCCATGGGAGGAAACTGTAAGAATTAAGCCTTATAACCTACCCCTGTGTGGATTTCTATGGGAAGAACTGTAAGATTAAAGCCTTATAACCTAACCCTGTAGTGGATTTCATGGAGGAACTGTAAGATTATAGCCTTATAACCTACCCCTGTAGGGGTTCTATGGGAGGAACTGTAAGATTATAGCCTTATAACCTACCCCTGTAGTGGATTTCCATGGGAGGAACTGAAGATTTTAGCCTTAAACCTTCCCCTTAGTGGATTTTATGGGAGGAACATGTAAGATTAAGCCTTATAACCTACCCCTGTAGTGGATTTCTATGGGAGGAACTGTAAGATTATAGCCTTATAACCTACCCCTGTAGTAGATTTCCATGGGAGGAACTGTAAGATTATAGCCTTATAACCTACCCCTGTAGTGGATTTCTATGGGAGGAACTGTAAAATTATAGCCTTATAACCTACCCCTGTAGTGGATTTCCATGGGAGGAACTGTAAAATTATAGCCTTATAACCTACCCCTGTAGTGGATTTCCATGGGAGGAACTGTAAGATTATAGCCTTATAACCTACCCCTGTAGTGGATTTCCATGGGAGGAACTGTAAGATTATAGCCTTATAACCTACCCCTGTAGTGGATTTCTATGGGAGGAACTGTAAGATTATAGCCTTATAACCTACCCCTGTAGTGGATTTCTATGGGAGGAACTGTAAGATTATAGCCTTATAACCTACTCCTGTAGTGGATTTCTATGGGAGCAACTGTAAGATTATAGCCTTATAACCTACCCCTGTAGTAGATTTCCATGGGAGGAACTGTAAGATTATAGCCTTATAACCTACCCCTGTAGTGGATTTATATGGGAGGAACTGTAAGATTATAGCCTTATAACCTACCCCTGTAGTGGATTTCTATGGGAGGAACTGTAAGATTATAGCCTTATAATCTTACAGTTCCAGGAGGAGAAGGAAACCAGAAGCCACAAAGGGGTAGGTTATAATAAATAATGCACCCCCAACTGTAAATTATAAGGATATTAGAAGTCACCTTGGAGTTCCATGCACTGTATAAAAGGTACTCGGCCTGCGGCCTCGTGCTTTTATATGGTCACGGAACTCCTCGGTGTCTTCTAATATCCTTATAATTTACAGTTGGGGGTGCATTATCCACTATATAATTTTCGACTGTGAGTCTTGTTACGGGGTCGAGGCCCCAAACACACTGTCAGACTTTAATTTATGTCATTGGCTCTCTGGGGATTCCCATAATGTCCCAACACAACCAGGGAATAAAGATATTTACTGAATAACAAAGTCCCTGATCCACCATCAATCCCTCCCCATCTCTGGATCTGTCCCACGGACAGGTGTCCGCCTTATGTTTGAATCGCTGTATGAACCACATTGGGAGCCCATGTGTTCCCCAGTCAGGTGGCTGCTCGGGGTAATGTCTGGAAATGTTCTACATCTTGTACCCAGAGCGTAGGCTGATTTATGGATTTGTATCACGTGTTCAGTAGCTGAAATGATGGACCCATTAGTCCCCAGATCCACGGGGGGTTATTTACGTATCTAGATATTGTTTTAGGGCTAAGCCACATTAGCGCATGGCTCGTGCATTTTGTGATCCATGAGAAACGCAGCACAACACAAAGTGACCAGCCGCACTGCACTGCGATCCGGGTTTTAATTTTTTTTGCAAATTGCATGCGCTCCAATAACGGAATATTGGCAGAATCGCAACATTCCTTTTGCACATTTCACACATGTAACCATACATTGTAGTGTGGCCGCAGCCTAAGGGCTAGGCCACACTAGCGTGTTTTTTGCGTTTCGTGTTTGCGCCTGTGATTTTTGCTAAAATGGCAATCGCGGGAATGCGTTCACCATTTTTGGTGCGTTAACATGCGTTTTTTTTGCATTTCCATAACGAAAAAATGCGAAGACGCATGCGCGAAACACCCAAGAATCGCGCACGCAATCGCGTGCGATAACGCTCGCGGTTTGGTGCACAATTCCTGTGCGTTGCAGCTAAGTTACTGTTTTTTTGACCCTCCCTACAAATAAATGCTAATTGTTACAGTAGCAAGATCCATATTGGATACATAACCCACTGGGTGAGGAATATATAAGGAGCTGCAGTGAAGTCAGGTGCCACATTCTAGTAGAAGATTTTTCTATGTTTGACAGACTGGACCTTATATAAGCATCAACTAGTGGACAGTTGGCTCAATATTAACTGGTGTAACATACATAAAATTTAAATAAAACCACTGGTTAAATTATTGATTGACCATATGTCCAGGGTTTAAGACCCACCCCCTCTGCCAGTGGAATGATTGACATTGATTGATCTCCTGTATCTGTTATTATTTCCTTTAAAAATAAGAATAGACTTTAATACCCAGAATCCTCTGCTCCTCTTTGGAAAAGCGCCATTTGTTCCCAGAACTGAAAGCAAACTCTCCGGGGAGCCTTAGAACTTTACCCCCAGGCCATATTCTGACTCCCTACAAATGGATCCTGAAGAAGGCCAGGCCAAGCCCTATCAGTGGAACTATCCCTTTAACAGTCTCCATCTGATCATGATGATATTAAATTGTAGTCTAAACAAACGGCCTCTTTCCCTGGAACAGTGAATCACTGGACAGAATCTGGTCACTTGCTTAGATTCATCATAACTGGACAATTCCCCACTGTCCAGTAATGGCGTGTCACCGTGTAAATGACACGCATGGGTGCTACCGTCCATGTCATGTGATTGTCTTTCACAATGTCTATTGAACATACAATGACACAATAATTCAGCTTAGTTACTAGAGATACTGTGCACCCATAAGACACAGACGTGTACACACAGGATAAAATAGTGAACACCACATGTGATAAAATAGTGCGCACAACATGCGATAAAGTAGTGCACACCACATGTGATAAAATAGTGCGCACAACATGCGATAAAATAGTGCACACAACATGCGATAAAATAGTGCACACAACATGTGATAAAATAGTGCACACCACACAGGATAAAATAGTGAACACCACACACGATAAAATAGTGCGCACAATATGTGATAAAATAGTGCACACCACACATGATAAAATAGTGCGCACAATATGCGATAAAATAGTGCACACAACATGTGATAAAATAGTGCACACAACATGTGATAAAATAGTGCACTCAACATGTGATAAAATAGTGCACACAACATGTGATAAAATAGTGCACACCACACACAATAAAATAATGGGCACAACATGCACAAGATAAAAAAGTGCACAACACTCACATGGGATAAAATGGTGCACACCAAACACACAGAATTAAATAGTGCACATAACACACACACACACTGGGTGGAATAGTGCACACAACACGCATGGGATAAAAAAGTGCACACTGCACACACACAGGGTAAAATAGTGCACACAACACACTTAGGGCATGGCCACACTGCAACGCAAACACACACGGAATCACATGCGATTTCATGTGCGATTGCGTTGCGTTTGTGCATGCATTTTTTCATTAAGTATTAGAAATCGCATGCGATTGCGGTTTTAAATTGCGGAACGCAAATCGCAACGCACCCGAAAACGCACGTTTTCTGTGCGTTGCCGCGTTTTCAATGATATGAAAAAAACGCAAGTGCAAACGCAAAAAAAGCGCAGCAGTGTGGCCTAGCCACACACGGGCATGAGCCTTAGAGAGATGGTTGTATGGAACATAGATAGTGACCAGCTTCCATGGACCAGTGTTTATCTGACTTTGGCCAGTAAAGGGAAATTCATTGTCACCAATAGGATCCACCATCGGAATGAAAAGCAGATTGACAACCTTGAACGGTTACCAGGGAGACGCAGGGCGAGAGGTTCCATTGCTCTAATCCCCGTGTTATTAGAATCCACAATCTAATTGTAAATTCCACCTTTACAGGTATTTGGTGAGTTAGAAATGTCACATTAATCTCCCTCTGTTCCCGTGTTAAATCAATCACATGTAAAGACCATTACTAACCACCACAAAAACGTTCCCATACAGGCACCAATCCCGGTTGTACAATATCGCGTTATTCAGATATCTTACGATTGTTGGACTGTGTATGGGAGATTGTACAAAAAAAAAATCAATTTTCCTATAAAATTCCTTCCCAATCGCACATGTTAAATCAGTTTGGAATATTAATTTCACCCACAACTGATTTCTCATTGGATTCTGATACACCAGGTGGTCAGAATAATAACCCTGTTTGTCTAGTCTAGTTAAATGATGCTCAACAAATGGTCTTAAGCTGTCAATAAATGTCAGGTACCTGAGAGATGTAAGACTAACCTGAAACACTCAACTGTGTCCTGTTACCTCTATTTCTGCTTCCTGGTTCTTCCAGTTACAAACTGTCAGTCATGGGTGTAATAAAAGGTGACATCACAGCCAATGCCGGATCTCTATGCCCCTAGCTGCCTCCTCTGAGCATGTTCAAGCTCATAACCAGCTCACTAAATTGCTGAAGGGGGCGTGAACATTCCCACACAATCCCATTTAATGACGCATTGCGTCAAATGGAGCCGTAATAAAATAGCAACGTTTAAAGATCTCGAATATCTACAGTGTTATTGCAAAAAATAGGATCCAACCTACATCTATTTATTGTGTTCCCATTGTGTATCTGTATCTGTAGACCGGTGGTGCGGTTCCCTGGGGTAGAAGGTTTGTGTCTTCATTCTGTGAATGGGGGTGGATTTTGTGCAGGTTATGTGTGTGTGTGTGATGTTCTGGTTTCCAGTGATCTCTCTCCCTCACACCCACATCCTGCCCTGTGCTGTAGGCGGGTTTGTGTAAGGAGTGTGGTGTTGTGTTTCTCTAATCCTCGTTCTCCCTCCCTCTCTTTATTCAGTCTTGAGGATTGAGTCTGTGTCATGTTAAAGAGAGAAGCTCTGTCCAAGTGGGAGCTCTGCAAACAGCCCCTGTATCTCACTCACCCTGGAGGTCGGACACAATCTTTTCTTTATTTCTCTAAATACTTCTTCATCTTCTCTCTGGATTAACTGTGACCACCAAACTCCCTGGTCCAGAAGCCACAATGGTGGCAAAGGATTATCCTTTCTACCTGACTGTGAAGAGAGTCAACTTGACTCTAGAGGTGAAGACAACCAGGAATCCTACCAAACAGATAGAGGTAAAAGTGGATATTTTGTTTCTATTTTGTGGGAGACACAAGTGTCCACATTCTGTGCTCAAAATCCCTTCCATCCTCCAAGTCTCTTTTGTGATGTTTGATGTTTACAAAATTGATTTTGTGCCCACAAAATAACAACATGGGGCAGTCTACCTCTGTAGCTGGGAATTTTGTCTCTCCCAGGCTGGGAAAGGCAATTCGCTAGACATGGAAATGAATGAGAAGGAGAGAAAAAAAAAATTGGACCCAGGCCAGTGTGTCTGGCACTGGACAGAACTGTTTGTGTTTGAATTCTGTGCTCAGAGAGGGTTTTAATGGACCCGTTATTACCAATATATGGTGATCATCATTCATTGGCTGGTTATAACAAGGGAATGTGACCACTGGGGGCGCTGTTGTTTTGTAGAGTATTAAAAAGCTATTTAGTTGGACAAGTCAGTATTGAAGCTTCTATTAAGTGAGCCGTATTAATAATTGGTTTACATTTAATTATAGTTGTCATGTTGTTAATTAGTAACGTCTGGCATTCTGGGATGCCGTGCCAGTATATATATATATATATATATATATATTAGAAAATGAATTGTTTCTGATGTTACACAGGTGGTTGATATCTTTTACCCATTAGGCAGATTAGATTATCTGTTTTAATGCTGTAAATCTGCCTGTTACTGGAATTAGGAGCGTCGGGAGGTTGGTAGCTCTGGGGGCTTTGGACAGGCAGTTGGAAAGACAATTATTATTATTATTGTGAATTTATATAGCGCCAACATCTTCCGTAGCGCTGCACAATGACATGTATACATTCACATCAGGCCCTGCCCCGAAGAGCTTACAATCTAAGCACATTTATTTGACACATACAACCAGTATGTCTTTATGATTGTGGGGGAAACCGGAGTGCCCGGAGGAAACCCACGCAAACACGGGGAGAACATACAAACTCCATGCAGATGTGTCCAAGGGTGGAATCGAACTCAGGACTTCAGTGCTGCAAGTGATCAGTACTAACCAATGAGCCACCGTGCTGCCCTACCCTCCATCATTGATTGAATTTCGACACATGAACTGGCGTTCGCAATTTTTTGTGCAGCCGTAAAAAAAAAAAAAAAAAAAAAAAAAAAAAAATATATATATATATATATATATAGGCGTCCAGTAACTTCTTAACAAAGGAACTTATGAGTCACTTTTAACTCTACCTATTATATATAGAGGTGGTTTTATATATAGGCCCATGAACTACAATTCCCAGAATCCCCTTACTGACAAACTGCTGAAACCATTTAAACACCCAGTCCTCCCACAATAGATTTGGATAGATCGGCAGCTCCTTATTTACATGTACACAACAACAGATTGACCTGAAAATTCCTTTTAATCACTGCCGGAAAGACCGCAGGCGTCCTTCATCAGGCTCAATGGGAAAAGTGGATTCATTTGAATAAAAAAAGAAAATCTACCAACTGGCCATTAACTATAATGAACCAATTCACCAGATCCAATTTATTTTACATTCTCCATATACCGGTGGATTTATGGTGAGAACTGAGAAGAAATCCAAAAATAAATGGTGCCTAATTTTATAGAGATTTCCATCGCTGTGCGTGGTAGAACTTGGTGTTCTGGTGAGTGTTGGCGTGAAGCACCATGAGTAGAAACAAAGATGGCTGCCTTACAGCTGTTATCTAAGCACAAAACATATTCTGCCTTACCCCTTAGTGCAACTACAGCTCTCAGCAGTATGCGGCCTTGGAAGGGCCACAGGTTTCCCATCCTAACATTTCCCATTCTAAATGTTATCGCTTGGTTTAATATTGTTGGCCAGTTTTGGAGTTTTGGGACCCACCAATGGATTATAATGTAATAATATCATTAAAGAACTCACGGAGAGGACAGACTTCCATTGTGTCATCTGATAGTCTGGTGTTTTAAAGTGAGGCAGTAGCAATTTTTTCTTATACTACCGAACTATCAAGGAATCATGTGACCCAGGTGACATCACTTGGGACCAGTTATAACCGATGACATCACCATTTGTGGATTTTGTGTATAGCTTAGTTGGTCTGTGCAGCCATCAAAAATTCTGTCACGTGGAGAAAAAATGACATCGCTGTGTTGTCAGTTATTACACAAACAGAAAGATTGTCGCACTCCCACACAAACAGACACACAATGAGCCCTTATGAATTTTATTTCTTTCCATTGTACTCAATGTGCCATTGTACAGAGGAGGAAGGAGCTGAGAGATAAGTGGGGTTTGTGTTGTTTTTTGACAGAGAAATGACCTTTTCTTCCCCCTCAGACATGTATGGAGCTGCCAGACTGTCTCTGAGATCAACTGGTTTGCTCGGTTTTTCTAGAGGTATTTACAGCCAAGTAGGCAACATTCCAGCGCCTGCAGAGCCTATAGAGTGAACACTGGATCCAAGTGTGAACATGCTCTGGGGCTACTGATACCTACAGTTCAATCTGAGCTGGTCAAACTAGGACACGTTAATCCTCCAACTACCTGTGCGTGTTACACGTAATGTACAATAATAAAAACTACACTCCATTTTATGTAAAGCATGTACTGTGTGCATTTGTAATTCTACCTATGGGTGGGAGCTGCCATAGTGTTTCCCTTAGACAGTACAGTATGAGGGTATAGCTTATGTAATGTCCAGTAACATTCCTTCTCGTGATATTTATATTTATACATATGGGTGGGAGCTGCCATATGTTCCCTTAGACAGTACAGTATGAGGGGTATAGCTTATTGTATGTACAGAACATTCCTTCTTTATGTTTATATTATACATATGGGTGGAGCTGCCATATTGTTTCCCTTAGACAGTACCTTGTGAGGGTATAGCTTATTGTGTGTACAGAACATTCCTTCTCTGTATATTATACATATGGGTGGGAGCTGCCATAGTGTTTCCCTTAGACAGTACAGTATGAGGTTATAGCTATTGTATGTACAGAACATTCCTTCTTATATATTTTTTACATATGGGTGGGAGCTGCCATATTGTTTCCCTTAGACAGTACAGTATGAGGTTATAGCTTATTGTGTGTACAGAACATTCCTTCTCTATATATTTATACATATGGGTGGGAGCTGCCATAGTGTTTCCTTAGACAGTACAGTATGAGGTTATAGCTTATTGTATGTACAGAACAATTCCTTCTCTATATATTTATAAATATGGGTGGGAGCTGCCATATTGTTTCCCTTAGACAGTACAGTATGAGGTTATAGCTTATGTATGTCAGAAACATTCCTTCTCTATATATTTATACATATGGGTGGGAGCTGCCATATTGTTTCCCTTAGACAGTACAGTATGAGGTTATAAGCTTATTGTATGTACAGAACATTCCTTCTCTGTATATTTTACATATGGATGGGAGCTGCCATAGTGTTTCCCTTAGACAGTACAGTATGAGGGATATAGATTATTGTGTGTATGGAACATTCCTTCTCTGTATATTTATATATATGGGTTGGAGCTGCCATATTGTTTCCCTTAGACAGTACATTATGAGGTTATAGATTATTGTATGTACAGAACATTCCTTCTCTGTATATTTATACATATGGGTGGGAGCTGCCAATTGTTTCCCTTAGACAGTACAGTATGAGGTATAGCTTATTGTATGTACAGAACATCTTCTCGTATATTTATATTTATACACATGGGTGGGAGCTGCCCTATTGTTTCCCTTAGACAGTACAGTATGAGGGTATAGCTATTGTATGTACAGAACATTCCTCTCTGTTATTTATATTTTATACATATGGGTGGGAGCTGCATAGTGTTTCCTTAGACAGTACAGTATGAGGGTATAGCTTATTGTGTGTACAGAACATTCCTTCTCTGTATATCTATATTTATACATATGGGTGGGAGCTGCCATATTGTTTCCCTTAGACAGTACAGTATGAGGGTATAGTTATGTATGTACATAACATTCCTTCTCTGTTATTTATTAGAGATGTCCAACTTCGAAAAATCCGGTCCGCGCGAGGATCGCGGATTTTCGAAAAAATCCGAAAATTCGAAAATCCGCGAGCGGACCCGTTAAAACGTATTAAAATTAAAGTTCGGCAAAATCCGCATTAAAATGTGTCTAAATAGCCTTGGTAACGTACACTTAACCACTCAGGGACCTGGGTACAGCTAAAGCATGTAAAATGCCAACAATACCTAAAAAGTACAGTCCGCTTGCGTGACTTAAAAAAAACGTGTATTTTCGAAATTACGAGGATTCCCGTAAAAACGAAGATTTCCGTAAAAAAACGAGGCTTTCTGTAACTATGATAGCTGCCATTGGCTAATTTGGACATGTGGCTTGCTCCGTCTTGAAAATTTACACGAATTACTCGTTTTTACGAGTATTCTCGATTACGAGAATACTCGTAATTACGTGAATCCTCGTAATTACGCGAATCCTCGTAATACGGGATCTTCGGTTTTTTTCGTATCCCGCAAGTATCGTAGATCCTCGTAATTACGGAGATACTCGTATTTTCGAAAATTTTCGTTAAAAAAAAAAAATCGCAGTTCGGAAGTCCGGAAAGTCCGGAATAATCCGCCGTTCGCGGACGGGAGAAATCCGCGGCGGATCCGGGTTCGGGTCCGCGAACCGGCCTCTCTAATATTATACAATGGGTGGGAGCTGCCATAGTGTTTCCCTAGACAGTACAGTATGAGGGTATAGCTTATTGTATGTACAGAACATTCCTTCTCTGTATATTTATATTTATACTATGGGTGGGAGCTGCCATATTGTTTCCCTTAGACAGTACAGTATGAGGGGTAGCTATTGTATGTACAGAACATTCCTTCTCTGTATATTTATATATATGGGTGGGAGCTGCCATATTTGTTTCCCTTAGACAGTTACAGTATGAGGGTTATAGCTTATTGTATGTACAGAACATTCCTTCTCTGTATATTTATACATATGGGTGGGAGCTGCCATATTGTTTCCCTTAGACCGTACAGTATGAGGGTGTAGCTTATTGTATGTACAGAACATTCCTTCTCTGATATTTATACATATGGGTGGGAGCTGCCATATTGTTTCCCTTAGACCGTACACTATGAGGGGTGTATAGAACGTTCTGTGTCTGTTTATTTGTAATTATGCATGGGTGGGTGGGAAGCTGCCATGTGTGTGTTTTGCCCTTGAGAGCAAGCTGTTAAGAATATTCAGGCATGTTTCTGCCCATTCAGTGGCAGTTTGCTAGTTGGACTGTTCTGTTATTGGCTTCATTTACATCTTGCAGCCAATGTTTTACCAATTTCTATTTAAGAGTAAGATGTTGTGCAGGATTAAATGGCAGTGCAGGCTGGGATTTGTAGTTCAACCATGGTGGCATTTGCTGCAGATGCACAATGGGATTTAGTGCATTACTAAATTTTTTTGCAGGCTGGTGTGCATGCTGGGATTTGTAGTTGACAATAGTGCGTTTTTGTTATGCGCATTTAGTTATATTATGCAAAGTTGGGATCTCTCCGGAGGGCCTCATTCTCTTGCTATGAAATCTATGTACTCAATGCAAAAAACCTCCCTAGCTGTTCCCCCAGAACCAACTTCAAACCAGTTCTCAGCTACTATTATCTTTGGTCGCGGTCGGCTGGAGAAGCTTTAACCACTTGTTAAACAAAGAGTTTCATATACGACTGTAATCTGTGTGCTAATGGAACCCTGTCAATTCTCACTGTCCCATTTCCAAATGATAATGATGACATAAAACCACAAGCAGCCATTCACCCTCTGCTGCCTTTGGGAAAACAAAAATTGCCCCTGTGAGTTCAGATCTGTGTGAAACAATACCAGCGTTTGTCTCTATATTAAGGGCTTCCACGGGGTCTTCTTCATTTTATTACACGTGATGTCACCAATCATGTGATAGGATGAAGGTATTGAGTAGATACTATACTGTTATATAGGTATTATGTTATAGTGATGACACAGTCATTGTCCAGGCCAGTTTTTACATGTGATTAAAATGTTATTTAAGACCGTACCCAGAATGCTTTGCTTTAAGACTACGACCTACAGGACAATAAGTGTATTTCTTATAAGGGATGAAATGGGACATGGGACATAATACATGGGATTCTGTTCCTATAATATGTCAGTTTCCCACCATCGTTTTACACACATAGCGGGTGATTTAGGACCCTTGCCTGAGGTTTGGCCTTTCAGGGCTGATAAATGAAACCATTCAGCCTGTCCTGGGTGTTTCATGGTTAGGTGGGGATCTTCATTGATGTCTTTGTGGAAGGAGATAACGGTTCGTTGGATCCCGGACAGTTAAAACTGAATATGGGGCAGAGATTCCCCCCAATAAATCATTTCACCCCTCAAGGCCTGTCCATGAAAAGGGAACTCTACCCCCTCTTACAATCATTGGTTCATTCTAATTACAGGGTCAACAATAAAAATAAGGGCATTGTAACTGGCTCTGTGACAGTAAATAGGAGACAGCCATAACCATATTTAAAGGGATGTTGATATATATTTCAAATGGCCATACATATTTAAAGGGATGTTAATATCTGATATTTCTAAATGGATTACCATTTTAAGGCTGTTTATATCTAATATATCAAAGGCTATAACCATATTTAAAGGGATGTTGATATATATTTTTGAGAAATGGCCCATGTTTTTTTCATTTAAACCATTATTTAAAGGGATGTTGATATATATTTAGAAATGGCCATAACCAATTTAAGGATGTTGATATATATTTTGAAATGGCCATAACCCATGTTTAAAGGATGTTGATATATATTCTAAATGGCCATAACCATATTTAAAGGATGTTGATATATATGTAGAAATGGCCATAAATCACGTTTAAAGGGATGGTGATATATATGTAGAAATGGCCATAACCATATTTAAAGGGGCGTTGATTATCATATTATTATCGAAATGGGCCTAGACAGTACAGTATGAGGGTATAGCTTATTGTATGTACAGAACATTACTTCTCTGTATATTTATACATATGGGTGGGAGTTGTCATATTGTTTCCCTTAGACAGTACAAGTATGAGGTTATAGCTTATTGTATGTACAGAACATTCCTCTCTTATTTATATTTTACATATGGGTGGGAGCTGCCATATTGTTTCCCTTAGACAGTACCTTGAGGGTATAGCTTATTGTATGTACAGAACATTCCTTCTCTGTATAATTATACATATGGGTGGGAGCTGCCATATTGTTTCCCTTAGACAGTACAGTATGAGGGTATAGCTTATTGTATGTACAGAACATTCCTTCTCTTTATGTTTATATTTATACATATGGGTGGGAGCTGCCATATTGTTTCCCTTAGACAGTACCTTGTGAGGGTATAGCTTATTGTGTGTACAGAACATTCCTTCTCTGTATATTTATACATATGGGTGGGAGCTGCCATAGTGTTTCCCTTAGACAGTACAGTATGAGGTTATAGCTTATTGTATGTACAGAACATTCCTTCTCTATATATTTATACATATGGGTGGGAGCTGCCATATTGTTTCCCTTAGACAGTACAGTATGAGGTTATAGCTTATTGTATGTACAGAACATTCCTTCTCTGTATATTTATACATATGG
>JAACNH010000070.1:338073-379413 GCA_019447015.1 Hymenochirus boettgeri
ATGGATGGAGCTGCCATAGTGTTTCCCTTAGACAGTACAGTATGAGGGATATAGATTATTGTGTGTATGGAACATTCCTTCTCTTTTATTTTATATATGGGTTGGAGCTGCCATATTGTTCCCTTAGACAGTACATTATGAGGTTATAGATTATTGTATGTACAGAACATTCCTTTCTTGTATATTTATACATAGGGTGGGAGCTGCCATATTGTTTCCCTTAGACAGTACAGTATGAGGGTTAGCTTATTGTATGTACAGAACATTCCTTCTCTGTATATTTATATTTATACACATGGGTGGGAGCTGCCCTATTGTTTCCCTTAGACAGTACAGTATGAGGGTATAGCTTATTGTATGTACAGAACATTCCTTCTCTGTATATTTATATTTATACATATGGGTGGGAGCTGCCATAGTGTTTCCCTTAGACAGTACAGTATGAGGGTATAGCTTATTGTGTGTACAGAACATTCCTTCTCTGTATATCTATATTTATACATATGGGTGGGAGCTGCCATATTGTTTCCCTTAGACAGTACAGTATGAGGGTATAGCTTATTGTATGTACATAACATTCCTTCTCTGTATATTTATTAGAGATGTCCGAACTTCGAAAAATCCGGTCCGCGCGAGGATCCGCGGATTTTCGAAAAAATCCGAAAATTCGAAAATCCGCGAGCGGACCCGTTAAAACGTATTAAAATTAAAGTTCGCAAAATCCGCATTAAAATGGTCTAAATAGCCTTGGTAACGTACACTTAACCACTCAGGGACCTGGGTAATGGCCTTAGAAGCATGTATAAATGCCAACAATACCTAAAAAGTACAGTCCGCTAGCGTGACTTAAAAAAAACGGTATTTTTTTCGAAATTACGAGGATTCCCGTAAAAACGAAGATTTCCGTAAAAAAACGAGGCTTTCTGTAACTATGATAGCTGCCATTGGCTAATTTGGATCATGTGGCTTGCTCCGTCTTGAAAATTTACACGAATTACTCGTTTTTACGAGTATTCTCGTAATTACGAGAAACTCGTAATTACGTGAATCCTCGTAATTACGCGAATCCTCGTAATTACGAGGATCTTCGGTTTTTCCGTATCCCGCAAGTATCGTAGATCCTCGTAATTACGGAGATACTCGTATTTTCGAAAATTTTCGTAAAAAAAAAAAATCCCAGTTCGGAAGTCCGGAAAGTCCGGAATAATCCCCGTTCGCGGACGGGAGAAATCCGCGGCGGATCCGGGTTCGGGTCCGCGAACCGGCCATCTCTAATATTTATACATATGGTGGGAGCTGCCATAGTGTTTCCCTTAGACAGTACAGTATGAGGGTATAGCTATTGTATGTACAGAACATTCCTTCTCTGTATATTTATATTTATACATATGGGTGGGAGCTGCCATATTTTTCCCTTAGACAGTACAGTATGAGGGTTAGCTATTGTATGTACAGAACATTCCTTCTCTGTATATTTTATATATATGGGTGGGAGCTGCCATATTGTTTCCCTTAGACAGTACAGTATGAGGGTTATAGCTTATTGTATGTACAGAACATTCCTTCTCTGTATATTTATACATATGGGTGGGAGCTGCCATATTGTTTCCCTTAGACAGTACATATGAGGGTGTAGCTTATTGTATGTACAGAACATTCCTCTCTGTAATTTATACTATGGGTGGGAGCTGCCATATTGTTTCCCTTAGACCGTACACTATGAGGGTGTATAGAAGTTCTGTGTCTGTTTATTTGTAATTATGCATCTGGTGGGTGGGAGCTGCCATGGTGTTTGCCCTTGAGAGCAAGCTGTTAAGAATATTAGGCATGTTTCTGCCCATTCAGTGGCAGTTTGCTAGTTGGACTGTCTCGTTTATTGGCTTCATTTACATCTTGCAGCCAATGTTTTACCAATTTCTATTTAAGAGTTAAGATGTCTGTGCAGGATTAAATGGCAGTGCAGGCTGGGATTTGTAGTTCACCATGGGTGCATTTGCTGCAGACGCACAATGGGATTTAGTCTGCATTACAAATTTTTTGCAGGCTGGTGTGCATGCTGGGATTTGTAGTTGACAATAGTGCGTTTTTTGTATGCGCATTTAGTTATATTATGCAAAGTTGGGATCTCTCCGGAGGGCCTCATTCTCTTGCTATGAAATCTATTGTACTCAATGCAAAAACCTCCCTAGCTTGTTCTCCCAGAACCAACTTCAAACCAGTTCTCAGCTACTATTATCTTTGGTCGCGGTGCGCTGGAGAAGCTTTAACCCTTGTTAAACAAAGAGTTTCATATACGACTGTTATCTGTGTGCTAATGGAACCCTGTCAATTCTCACTGTCCCATTTCCAAATGATAATGATGACAAACATAAACCACAAGCAGCCATTCACCCGCTATGCTGCGCCTTTGGGAAAACAAAAATTGCCCCTGTGTAGTTCAGATCTGGTGAAACAATATCCAGCGTTTGTCTCTATATTAAGGGCTTCCACGGGGTCTTCTTCTCATTTTATTACACCGTGATGTCACCATCATGTGATAGGATGAAGGTTATGATGTAGAATACATCTGTTATATAGGTATTATGTTATAGTGATGACACAGTCATTGTCCCAGGCCAGTTTTTACATGTGATTAAAAATCGTATTTTAAGACCGTACCCAGAATGCTTTGCTTTAAGATCTACGACCTACAGGACAATAAGTGTATTTCTTATAGGGATGAAATGGGACATGGGACATAATACATGGGATTCTGTTCCTATAATATGTCAGTTTCCCACCATCGTTTTACACACTAGCGGGTGATTTAGGACCCTTGCATGAGGTTTGCCTTTCAGGGCTGATAAATGAAACCATTCAGTCCTGTCCTGGGTGTTTCATGGTAGGGGGGATCTTCATTGATGTCTTTGTGGAAGGAGATAACGGTCGTTGGATCCCGGACAGTTAAAACTGAATATGGGGCAGAGATTCCCCCCAATAATCATTTCACCCCTCAATGGCCTGTCCATGAAAAGGGAAACTCTAACCCCCTCTTACATCATTGGTTCATTCTAATTACAGGGTCACAATAAAAATAAAGGCATTGTAACTGGCTCTGTGACAGTAAATAGGTAGACAGCCATAACCATTTTAAGGGAGTTGATATATATTTCAATTGGCCTTTACATATTTAAAGGGATGTTAATATCTATATATTTCAAATGGCCATGTACCATATTTAAAGGCATGTTTATATCTAATATATAAAGCGGCTATAACCATATTTAAAGGGATGATTATGAATGCATAACCATATTTAAGGATTTAATATAGAGGCCATACCTATAAGTATGATATATATTTTGAAATGGCCATAACCATTTTAAAGGGATGTTGATATATATTTAAATGGCCATAACCATATTTAAAGGGATGTTGATATATATTTAGAAATGGCCATAACCCATCGTTTAAAGGGTTGTTGATATATATTAAAATGGCCATAACCATATTTTAAAGGGGGTTGATATATATTTGAAATGGCCAACCACTTTAAAGGGACGTTGATATATATTTAAATGGCCATAACCTATTTAAAGGATGTGATATATATGTAGAAATGGCCAACCATATTTAAGGGATGTTGATATTTGTGAATGGCCATAACCGATTTTAAAGGGATGTCGATATATATGTAAAATGGCCATAACCATATTTAAAGGGATGTTGATATAATGTAGAAATGGCCATAACCATATTTAAAGGGATGTTGATATATATGTAGAAATGGCCTATAACCAATTTAAAGGATGTTGATATATATGTAGAAATGGCCATAACCATATTAAAGGGATGTTTATATATAGTAGAAATGGGCCTTGAAAACCATATTTAATAGGTGATGTGATATATATGTAGAAAATGGCCATACAACCATATTTAAAGGGATGTTGATATATATGTGAAATGGCCATAACCTATTTAAAGGGATGTTGATACTATGTAGAAATGGCCATAACCATATTTAAAGGGATGTTGATATATAATGTAGAATGGCCTACTATTTAAAGGGAGTTGATATATATGTAGAAATGGCCATAACCATATTTAAAGGGATGTTTGATATATATGTAGAAATGGCCAGTAACTATATTTAAAGGGATGTTGATATATATATGTAGAAATGGCCAGTAACCATATTTAAAGGGATGTTGATATATATATTAGAAATGGCCGTAACTATATTAAAGGGATGTTGATATATATGTAGATGGCCATAACCATATTTAAAGGGATGTTGATATATATGTAGAAATGGCCAAACCCATATTTAAAGGGATGTTGATTATATAGTAGAAATGGCCATAACCATATTAAAGGGTTGATATTATTCGAAATGGCCATAACCTATTAAAGGGATGTGATATATATGTAGAAATGGCCATAAACATATTTAAAGGGATGTTGATATATATGTAGAAATGGCCATACCATTTTAAAGGGTGTTGATATATAAGAAATGGCCATAACCATATTTAAAGGGATGTTGATTATATAATGTAAGAAATGGCCATACACCTATTTAAAGGGATGTGATATATATTAGAATGGCCTCATAACCATATTTAAAGGGATGTTGATATAATTTAGAAATGCCTAACCATATTTAAAGGGATGTGATATATATGTAGAAATGGCCTACCTATTTAAAGGATGTTGATATATAGTAGAAATGCCATAAACCATATTTAAAGGGATGTGATATATATTAGAAATGGCCATAACATATTAAAGGGATGTTGATATATATGTAGAAATGGCCATAACCATATTAAAGGGATGTTGATATATAGTAGAAATGGCCCATACCAATATTTAAAGGGTATTTGATATATAGGTAAAATGGCCATAACCTATTTAAAGGGATGTTGATATATATTTAGAAATGGCCATAACCATATTTAAAGGGATGTTTGTAATAATAATATTTAGAAATGCCATAACCATATTTAAAGGGATGTTGATATATATGTAGAAATGGCCGAACTATATTTAAAGGGGATGTGAATATATATGTAGAAATGGCCATAACCATATTTAAAGGGATGTTGATATATATTTGAATGGCCACAAACCATATTTAAAGGGATGTTGATATATATTTAGAAATGGTCCCATACCATATTTAAAAGGATGTTGATATATATTTAGAATGGCCATACCATATTTAAAGGATGTTGATATATATTAGAAATGCCATAACCATATTAAAGGGATGTTGATATATATTTAGAAATGGCCTAAACTATTTAAAGGGATGTGTTGATATATATTATAAAGATGGCCATAACATATTTAAAGGGATGTTGATATATATTTAGAAATGGCCATACACCATATTTAAAGGGATGTTGATATATATATTACGAAATGGCCAATACCATATTTAAAGGGATGTTGATATATAGAGAAGTGGCCATAAAATATTTAAAGGGATGTGATATATATGGAGAATGCCATAACATATTATAAGGGATGTTGATATTATGCAGAAATGGCCGTAACTATACTGTTAAAGGCTGTTGATAATATATGTAGACCTGGCCCTACCCTATTTAAGGGTATTTGGATCATATATGTAGAAATAGGCGTAACCTAAATTTAAAGGGCATGTTTGACTATATATTAAATGGCCGTAACTATATTTAAAAAGGGAAATGTTGTAGATTGTAGAAATGGCCGTAAACCATATTTAAGGGATGTATTGTGATCTACATTCTCTACCTGGCACATAACTATAATTTAAAGGATGGTTGAAAATATACTGTATAAATGCGCCGTAACTATATTTAAAGGGAGTTTGACAAATCCTATTCTGGAGGTGTTATAATAATAATGCAGACTGTATCCGTTGTTATTTCAATAGGTGGTGATATCTGGGTAAGGAAATCCATTGTATCCATAAATAAACATTCTATTATGGGCCATCCACTCGTTTCGTGTTTAATAACCTTGTGTTGATTAAATGTCAGAATAAAGTTTTGTTTGCTTGTTTGGAGAGATGTTTTCTGTTGGTTCTGGACGAACGTTCAAGGTGGAAGTTTATAGACTTTGTAACTGTCTTGGCCAACTCTTGTTTATGTTTCAACTGCAAAAGAGGCCAGAAATGGCAGGACCAAAAGCCTCTTTTGACTCCCAGCGAAAGCAGGAATGTTTAAGGGATCGGTTAAGGGGGAAGTTTGACACAGAAATTATCATGGGGACTGAGAGTGTGTATTAATTTTGCGCAAGAAAAAAGCTAAACGACGGCAGCCCCCACCCCCTTTACCTATTAGGAGAAAAATGGCTCCAAATATCTAATTAGACTTGGTCTTGAGCGTACAGCGGTGTTTAATCGTGATATGAGGCAGGGAGCCCTTAAAAGTGCAACTGGATACTCCCAATGTTGGTCCACCCATTCTCAATAAGACAATGCAATAAAAATTTCTGTATATCCCTTAAAATAAACAGGTCACCGGTATCATACTCCAAACCAACAAAACAATCACAAACCCAAACCACCACACAATACGAATGGTTCTTGTGGTTATAACATGGCCCAGGAGAACTCATATACATTTTACACAATGTTTTTTGGTTATACAATGGCCCAGGGTATCATTACTCTACATAGTTTTTTGGTTTACATGGACAGGGTATCCTTTATTTACATGGTTTTGTTGGTTATACATGGCCAACAGGTATCATTATACTTACATGGTTTTTTGGTTCTACCTGGCCCGGTGCTATCCTTACTTTACATGGTTTGTGGTTTATAAACCCAGGGCCCAGGGTATCATTATTTACAAATCGGTTGTGAGTTATAACCATTGCACCGGGTAACATACTTTCACTGGATTTTGGTTAATACACATCTGGCCCCCAGGTATCCAATTATTACATGGTTTTTTGGTTTACACAACCTGGCCTCACGGGGTTCATTACTTCCCATGGTTTGGTGGTTCTAACCATGGTCCCATGGGCTGAAAGCATAACTTACACTGGTTCTTTTTGGTTATACCAAGATGGACCCCGGTAGCAATTATTTTACATGTTTTTGATATTTTGTTTATAACTAACATGGCCCCAAAGGGTATCACTTAATTACATGGTTTGTGGTTATACTGGCCCACGGGTAATCATTACTTAGTGGTTTTTGGCTTATACCACTGGCCCAGGCGTAATCAATTATTTATCATAGGTTTTTTGGTTATAACTGGCCCAGGTAATCAATTACTTAACAATGTTTTTTGGTTATACGTTGTTGTGCGTTATCAATTCATCTTTTCCCTTTTCTCTTTGCTTCCTTTGCTGCGGTCGTTATAGCTGCCGGCCCGGGGTCTAGGGATTCCGGGGGCCAGTGCAGTTTGACTTACAAACGAACCCGACCGCGAGCGGTGAAGCGAGGGCGCGACTTACATTACACGTTTTTGGTTTATACTGGCCCGGGTATCAATTACTACATGGTTTTTGGTTCTCATGGCCCCCCAGGTAATACCAATTATACTACCGGTTTTTGGTTAACGTTACACATGGCCCAGGTACCCCCCCCCAGTCATACCTACACGGTTTGTTTTGGTTATAACTCAATTATACCAAACATGATGGGCGCAGGGTATCTTATTTACATGGTTTGGTGGTTATAAGATTGGCCCAGGGTAAATTAATTTACATGGTTTGTGGTTTATACATGATGGCCAGGGTATCATATTTTAACAAATGGTTTTTGTTATACATGGCCCTCATCAGGGTAATCATTATTGTCTAGTTTTTTTGGTTATACATGGCCCGGGTTCATTTACCTACATGGTTTTTGGGTTATAGAATTGGCCCAGGGTATCATTATTTACATGGTTTGTGGTTTAATACCGGCCCAGGGTCTATTATTTACTGGTTTGTGGTTATAGAGATGGCCCAGGGTATCCTTGCTTACACATGGGTTTTTGTTATCCATGGCCCAGGGTACCATTAATTACTTGTTTTAGTTATCCAATGGCCCAGGGTAAGTCATTACTTACATGGTTTTTGTTATACTGGCCCGGCCCCGGGTATCATTAACTTAACATGGTTTTTGGTTATAACAATGTCAAAATACAAAACACCAAATATGACAACAAAAACATAATGAATACAAATAAATATATAATATACATACAAATGACTGGATGCACTAATGATATGGCCCAGGGTACATTATTACATGTTTTTTGGTTATACACAGCCCAGGGTTAACACAGCACAGGGTATCCATTGCTTGTACTGGTTTTTGTTTACAAGGGCACAAGGGTATCAAATTGCTTACATGTTTTTTTGATTATACATGATGGCCAACAGGGTATCATTACTACATGGTTTTTTGGTTATACCAAAACACAAAAACAAAACGGCCCAGGGTATCATTACTTTACATGGCTTTTGGTTATACATAAATTGCCCAGGGTTCATTGCTTACATGGTTTTTGGTTAAACCGTTGCACAGGGTTCATGCTTACGTGGTTTTTGGTTTGATATACATGGCACAGGTATCATGCTTACATGGTTTTTGGTTATACTTTTTTTGAGGGGCAACATCAACCTCACAGTTAAATTAAACAGCCTATAAAAAAAAAAAAATATTAAAAAAAAAAAAAAAAGCAGTTTATCAGGTTACTAGCGCCATCCACACTGTAAGGCTTTGCATGTGTTTATTATGAATTGGCTAATTTACATGCTCTAGTGCTTGAGCTAATGCATAAAGCACCTAATACCCCATCACGAAGATAAATCATAACTCATCTTTCTCAGGCGACGAGGCCACACGTGTGATCCTATAGCATGTTAAAAGCAATGCCCATCACACGAGGGTCACTGTGAAACTTATTTATTAACATGGACCTCCGATTAGTCGCAGATTACACATTCAAGTGCAAAGACAACGCGTGTTGATCATCACCAATAGTTCTGCCTTTGTCTGGACCCTTAGGGGGTCCCTGGGTTAGAGTGTGTCGGATCCCCCAGGTCTATGGCGATTCTAATGCATCACGACAGAACAATACCCCGGGGGCAGCGACTAGACCCCAGACCAAACTCGTACACCCATCTAATGTATCTACTTCCATCACAATTTACACACCACAACCACTCCCGTTTTGGATTCACTTGATTGGGTCGATGAAACGCCACAATATGCAAAAAGAAAAAGCCCCAGAAACCATGATCCTACAATAGATAGGGGGCGATAGAGCCTGTTCGCTGTGTCACCTGGGCTGCTCTTAATGTTTATATGCTTTCGTTAAATTGAGGCCACGCTTCTTGAGGTCAACCAATCAATAGGAAAGATCCCCACTCGAGTTCTCTCTCTTTTCCTTCCAAGAAACAAAATCCACAATATGACTTATGATTGGAGAGTGGTCCCTCCTATCGCAGTGCTAATTGCTTTGACCCGTGTGATGGGCCCCTCTAGAGACAACTATAGAGACACAGTACAGTAGGATCTGGGAAGTGATTTTAATTTAACTGACAGTATGGTTATCTTGGTACATAAATGCACGTGGAAAAGGACCAAAAATACCATCATCATGATAATACCTTGGCGCAACTATCCCTTCCATCCTGTCCTCTATAAAACTGCGTATAACTGGGGTCCTCCACTTGTGTGGTCCTCCGGAGGTTTGTCCACACAAACGCCATCTCCCGCAGTCATACGGGACAATATTGAGACTAAATCCGGTAAACATTCTGATCGATCTAATAGGGACCCAGCACGAATCGTCAATTCGTCGGAGCCCCTCGCTCGAAACATTGACAGTGTGTGTGGTATGAGCCTTTAGGGCTAGGCCACACTACGTTTTTCAACACACTAGCCGTTTTGCCGCTCGCGAATTGCGCCACGTGCTTCCGGTAACACAGGAAATGCGCGAGACTGCGAAAATCAATCCCTCGCGATTTCCGAGGCCCAATCGCAATATGCGCGTCCGTTCACATGTTTAGAATAACAGCAAAGCTGCCGTTCACCATTTTTGGTGCGTTATGTACTGCGTTTTCATAACGAAATTGGCGAAAACGCACACGAAAAGCGACACACAATCGGTACGTAAACCGCTCCGGCGAATTTTGAGTGCGCGATTCCTGTGTGGCCAAACTCCAGCCTTAACTTGAAAAGCTAACAAATTTGATTGTATACTTGAATCAATGTAAGCACAGACACGCGTCCATCCTTTACGAACTACACAGAGCAAGCCCCCCCTACCCTCCCAGGGTCAAAATCCCCTATTGAAGCCAATGTGTGGTTTAATAGCGTCTCAGCAAAAGATTCCTAACACAGATCTCCAATTACGCAATTTGCCCGTTTTTGTTGACTCCTCATGTGCAAACGCTCCCTGGTTCTATCCCCCTGTGGCGTCCCCAATACTTAGCCACCTGCTTTGTACATATCTCACTTATTTGTCAAGTTTAATTCTATTCGCATGCGTTTTCCCATCCCCCCGACACCCACACCCATTGATGGAATCCCACTGACTTATTGTATGTACAGAACATTCCTTCTCTGTATATTTATACATATGGGTGGGAGCTGCCATATTGTTTCCCTTAGACAGTACAGTATGAGGGTATAGCTTATTGTATGTACAGAACATTCCTTCTCTGTATATTTATATTTATACATATGGGTGGGAGCTGCCATATTGTTTCCCTTAGACAGTACAGTATGAGGGTATTATACATATGGGTGGGAGCTGCCATATTGTTTCCCTTAGACAGTACAGTATGAGGGTATAGCTTATTGTGTGTACAGAACATTCCTTCTCTGTATATCTATATTTATACATATGGGTGGGAGCTGCCATATTGTTTCCCTTAGACAGTTCAGTATGAGGGTATAGCTTATTGAGTTATGATGTAAAAATTTATTTAACCAGAAGCTAGTTATGATGTAAACATTCATTTAACCAGTAGCTAGTTATGATGTAAAAATTATTTAACCAGAGCTAGTATATGTAACATTTATTTAACCAGTAACATTTATTAACCAGTAGTAGTTTGATGTAACATTTATTTAACCAGTAAATTTATTTAACCAGGAGTAGTACGATGTAACATTTATTTAACCAGTAGCTAGTTATGATGTAACATTTATTTAACCAGTAGCTAGTTATGATGTAACATTTAACCAGAAGCTAGTTACGATGTAACATTTATTTTACCAGAAGCTAGTTATATGTAACATTTATTTAACCAGTAGCTAGTTATGATGTAACATTTATTTAACCAGTAGCTAGTTATGATGTAACATTTAACCAGAAGTAGTTATGATGTAACATTATTTAACCAGTAGCTATTATGATGTAACATTATTAACCAGAGTAGTTATGATGTAACATTATTTAACAAATAGCTAGTTATGAGGTAACATTTATTTAACCAATAGCTAGTTATGATGTCAAAATTTATTTAACCAATAGATAGTTATAATGTAAACATTCATTTAAGTATGAAACTGTTACCAATCAAAATTATTTAAAATCCTCAGGGTTATAACAACCGTAGCCAATCAGAACTTAGGATGTCTGCAGATCTAGACCCACTTGTCTAATCAGATGACTGTCTCCAACAGGCCAGATCAATATTTATCAAACTGTCCAGGGCGCTGCAATGTGAATAGACTGTTCACACTTATTGTGAGAGATAAAATGAGTTTCTCCTGTTCTCTCCTCAGCTGCCCTGTCTAAACTATGACAGTTACTGCAGCAA
This sequence comes from Hymenochirus boettgeri, assembly GCA_019447015.1. NCBI lineage: Eukaryota > Metazoa > Chordata > Amphibia > Anura > Pipidae > Hymenochirus > Hymenochirus boettgeri. The sequence continues at coordinate 349,822 of JAACNH010000070.1, forward strand.
CCAAGTGGCGGCCAAAGCCCTTCTGACCATAAAAAACAGGACCATCGTGTTCAGGACTTTCTCAGAGATGTCTAGAATCTCCGTTTAGCCGGAAACTCGACTTGTGGAATTTTTTGGACATTCCGAGGAGTCGGCTGGTAAAAATCATCTGTTATTGAAAGAGATATGAGACATACACGAACGACCACCAGGACCGGCCAACACCTGGAAGAAGCAGTAAGTGCAGTTACTAGTTGGTAATAAATATGTATTCTATATATATTAATTAGTCATGTATTCGCACTCACATTTGCAGGTAAATGCCCGGTGCTTTGCATCTGGATCCATGTAATAAAGGTGTGGGTCCTATCCGCGTCCTATCGATATGTTTATTATAGTGGTACAAGCAGCTTTTTATACCACTATAATAGATAAGACCGCGGAGTCAGGGGTGCCCCTACCATGAAGCAACTGAAACATTTGCTCAGGGCGCGCCCCTAGGCGGCAGTTAAAACAAAAAGTCTTCCTCTGCAATACCGCCTTTCAGCACTAGTCCACCAATTAGTGTTAAGTCATCCCTCCATTCCACCAATCAGTGTTAGTCATCCCTCCAGTCCACCAATCAGTGTAGTCAGCCACCACACCTATGTTCCTGATGAAGCCCGCCTGCTTCACATGACGCACCCACTGCCGATAGGCAGCATTAAAAGTTGTTTCAGGATGTCAAAAACCATAGGAAACACCCCAGCGGGATTGCGGTGTTGATATATATATATATATATATATATATATATATATATATATGTGTGTGTGTTTAGTAAACAGCACCCCCAGTGGTATTTATCAATACAATGAAAACAGTCATTCAAACATCATTGAAATCATTCTTATTATAGAGACTCACAAACAGAGGCTCATTCCGTTTGTATGAATATATACGGGATCAGCCAAATATAAACATTAATGGTCATTCTCTTCTCTCGCCCAGATTAATATGTTCAAGGGATTGTCACTGAAATCAACGTAAAGACAGGGGAATCAGAGTGTCACTATATAAAGAGAGGCTGATTTATCCCTGAAGAAGGGCAAAGAGACGCGCTGATCGATAACTCTCGCTCGCTGAGCTGTCACGGAGAACTCAAGAACAACCGAGGAGCGGTACGTTTTATTCTTACATAGAGAAGGGGGATTACATGGAAACATGGAATAGGATCATATGATCGTAATAACCAATCAAATGTGACCATTGGACAGCATGCTGATTGGTCCTGTGTGTGGTGTGTGGTTACTGGACATGTGTGCTACAATAACTGAGGTGTGCTGCCCAGAGTTGGTCTTGCTAGAACAGAAGTAGAATATATATATTAACACAAAGCATTTCTTGTATGAGACATTAGGGAGAGGTGTTTACTAGGGAGGTCACCCGGCCATATCCAGCCAGGAGGCTTTAATGTGACCGCTGCAGGTCTGCATTGCATTTAATGGCTTCATGTTCTGCCCCCTCCTTACTGAATAATGGGACGCCTTTGATCCTGCATTGAGTACTGAATAGTGAGACGGACCAGTCCATAGGGTCCAGGGGTGAGCGGTCTCAGACCCACAATGAGATGTGACTAACACACGAGAGGGGTGCACAGCGGATCACATCCTGGCCAGTGACATGACTATTAGGGCTAGACCACACTAGGGCGTTTTTTGCGTGTTTGCGGACACGCTCGCGATTGCGCCCACGATTTTCGCTAAAATGGAAATCGCGGGAACGCGAAAAATTTCCGCGATTTCCGATGGCATGCGATTGCGGTCCGTTCGCGTTTTGGTAACGCATGCGTTCACCATTTTTGGTGCGTTGCATGCGTTTCCATGACGCAAAATGCAAAAACGCATGCGCAAACGCGACGCAAATGTCAAAACGCACAAGAAAAGCGCACACAATCGCGTGCGATAACGCTCGCAATTTTGTGCGCGATTCCTGTGCGTTGCAGTGTGACCTCAGCCTTAATCTCTCCTTCAGTTATCACATTGACCATGGGACGAGCAGGTCCTTGTTATCGGTTCCATTCGGAATAGGTTGGATATTTCCATTCATGATGGATGATTGGCAGTTCTGTACAGATAAAGCTAGGTACACACTAGCGATTTTCTCCTGACCGACCGTTCGATACTTTCGAAACGGTCGGCCAGGAGGAAGGACTGTGGTCGCGGCAAAAGCAGCCGCGTCGATAGTCACCGCGACCGATCGTGCGGTCCATAGAGGGAACGCACGATCGTGACGAGGTTTTCAACCCTGTCGATCGTCCTTTCGTCGATTCGGACGAACGGTCGATCGGACATGGGCACTTTGGATGCGATAATTTCGGTCGATAGACCGATACATGAACTATCGGTGATCGGACCGAAATATTATGTGTGTACCAGCTTTACTGTATACATATATAACGTTACGGGTGTAACCTAGTCTGGGGGATTTAAATGGAATAGCATGTGGGTATTGTTGATGTTATGTCACATTGTCTGTGTGATGGCCCTGTGGGAAAAATCCCGTTAGTTACACCATTCACATAACTGTGCTGCCTTTGAACAATCTTATCTCTGACCCTGTGTTATTGTAGTAGACCACCACATGACATCCTGGTTTACAACCGCTCCATATTACTACATCACCTGGCTTCTAGAAGATAAACAGTGGAATTTATTCCATTTCAGAAATTCCATGTTTTCCTGTTCCAAGGTTCTAGTTTAACCAGGATGGTGACCCAGAATGATACAGTTATACAAGTGTACCGGCAGCCATTCCGGTGAAGGATCTCATGCTGGTGACGCTAAGGACGGGAAGTCGATTAGGGGATCCCTACGGGAGCTTTTAGCAACAACGAAGAAGTAAGATGCGTCATGAATGGCTGGAAATAATATAATGTATAAAAGCACGAGGGCCGAGGCGAGAGTCCTTTATTACAGGGCCAAAGTGACTTCTAATATCCCTTTAATTTACCAGTTCGGAGTGCATTATTTATTATAACCTGGCTTCTGGTTTCCTTCTCTTCCTGGAATGTAAGATTATAAGGCTATATCTACAATTCCTCCCATAGAAATCCACTACAGGGGTTAGGTTATATCCTTATAATCAGTGTTTAGCTATGTCATCAGTTATATCAGGGATTAGCTATGTCATAGTTATAATCAGTGTTTTTAACTATGTATCAGTATAATCAGTGTTTAGCTATGTCATCAGTTATAATCAGTGTTAGCTATGTATCAGTTATAATCAGGTGTTAGCTATGTCATCAGTTATAATCAGTGTTTAGCTATGTGATCAGTTATAATCGTTGTTAGCTATGTCCTCAGTTATAATCGTGTTTAGCTAGTCATCAGTTTATAATCGGTGTTTAGCTATATTAAAGTTATAATCAGTGTTTAGCTATGTCCATCAGTTTTAATCAGTGTTTAGCATATCATCAGTCTGTACATCAGTTGTTATCATCAGGTTTAGCTATGTCATCAGTTATAATCAGTGTTTAGCTATGTCATCTCGAGTCCATAAGCAGTGTTTAGCAATGTCATCAGTATAATCAGGTGTTTAGCTATGTGATCAGTTATAACGGTGTTTAGCTTATGTCATCAGTTATAATCGGTGTTTAGCTACGTCATCAGTTATAATCAGTGTTAGCTATTTATCAGTTATAATCAGTGTTAGCTATGTCATCAGTTTTTAATCAGGTTTAGCTATGTCATCAGTTGTAATCAGTGGTTACGCTATGTCATCAGTTATATCAGTTTTAGCTATATCATCAGTATAACAGTGTTAACTATATCATCAGTTATAATCAGTGTTTAGCTATGTCATCAGTTATAATCAGTGTTAGCTATGTATCAGCTTATGTCAACAGTTAATCAGTGTTTAGCCTATGTAATCAGTTATAATGAGTGTTTAGCTAGTCTCTTAGCCTTATATATCAGTGTTAGCTGCATCAGGTTATAATCAATGTTTAGCTTGTATCAGCTTGCAGTAATCAGTATAATCAAGTGTTTTAGCTATGTATCAGTTATACATCAGTGTTTAGCGCTATGTCATCAGTTATAATCAGTGTGTTAGCTATGTCCATCAGTTATAATCAGTGTTAGTTATGTCTCAGTATAATCAGGGTGTTGTGACAGTTAACGGTGTTATGTCATCAGTTATTAAATACGGTGCGATTAGACTAACGTCAATCAGTTATAATCGGTGTCTTTGGTGTTTAGTTTTATCAGTTATAATCGGTGTGTAGCTTGTCAATCAGTTTAATCAGTGTTAGATAATCATCAGTTGAATCAGTGTTTAGCTATGTTCATCAGTTATCAATCAGTGTTTAGCTATGTCATCAGTATAATAGTGTGTAGCTATGTCATCAGTTTAAATCAGTGTTTAGCATGTCATCAGTTATAATCATTGGTTTGCTATTGTGATCAGTTATAATCGGGTTCAGCTATGTCATCAGTTATAATCAGTGTTAGTACGTCATCAGTTATAATCGGTGTTAGCTATATTATCAGTTATAATCAGTGTTTAGCTCTGTCATCCAGTTTTAATCAGTGTTTAGCATATATCATCAGTTGTAATCAGTGTTAGCATTCATCAGTGTAATCGTGTTAGCCCTATGTTATATGTAATCGGTTACTATGTCATCAGTTTAATAGTCCGTTAGCTCATCAGTTAATCTAGCATTCATAGTATTCAGTGTTTAGCTATGTGATCAGTTATAATTGGTGTTTAGCTATGTCATCAGTATAATCGTGTTTAGCTACGTATAGTTATAATCAGTGTTTGTATATTATCAGTTTGAATCGTGTTTAGCTTGGATCAGCAGTGTTAATCACGTGTTTAGCTATGTCATCAGTTGTAATCAGTGTTTAGATTATGTCATCGTGTATAATCGTGTGTTAGCTATATCATCAGTTATAATCAGTGTTAACATAATCATCAGTTATAATCAGTTGTTTTTCTATGTCATCAGTTTATAATCCGTGTTTAGCTATTGTCAACAGTTTATATCAGTTGTTTAGCTATGTCATCAGTTATAATCAGTGTTTAGCTATGTCACAGTTATAATTAGTGTTTAGCTAGGTTATCGGTTTAATAACTGTTTAGCGTTGTTATCAGGTGATATCAGGGTTTAGCAGTCTCAGTTATAATCAGTGTTTACTATGTCATCAGTTTTCAACTCTTCTATAATCAGTGTTTAGCTATGTCATAGTTATAATCAATGCTTAGCTATGTCCACGTTATAATCACGTGTTTAGCTATGTCATCAGTTATATCAGTTTTTAGCTATGTCATCAGTTATAATCAGTGTTTAGCTATGTCCTCAGGTATAATCAGGTTAGCTAAGTCTCAGTTATAATCCGTGTTTAGTACTTCATAGGTAAATCACGGTTAGCTACGTAATCAGTTATAACCAGTATTAAGCTATGTCATCAGTTATATTGTTTAGCTACGTCATAGTTATAGTCAGTGTTTAGCTATGTCATCAGTTATAATCAGTGTGTTTAGCTACGTCCATCAGTTATAATCAGTGTTTAGAGTCTCAGTTAATCAGTGTTTGCATATCTGGTCATCAGTTGTAATCAGTGTTAGCTATGTACATCAGTTGTAATCAGGCTTTAGCTATGTCATCACGTTATAATCAGTTTTAGCTATGTCTGTTATAATCAGTGTTTGCTATGTCGCATCGTTAGCTGCCCGTCATCAGTTTAACTCAAATAGTTCATCAGTTATCATTAGCTTCACTTACAGTTATCAATCAGTGTTTACTATGTCATCAGTTATCATCAGTCGTTTCAGGCTTGTCTCAGTTAATCAGTGAGCTATGTATCAGTTATATCCCTCTGTTTAGCTGAATCGGTTACGCTCCCTCACATAATCAGGTTTAGCTACTGCATCCGACCAGTTTATAATCAAGTGTTTAGCTACTGTTATCGGTTCTATCAGTGTGTTAGCTTGCCATCAGTTATAATCAAGTGTTAGCTATGTCATCAGTATAATCCGTGTTCATAGTCATGTCATCAGTTATAATCAGTGTTTAGCACTATGTCATCAGTTATAATCACTGTTTAGCTATGGCATCAGTTAATCAATGCTTAGCTATGTAATCAGTTATAATCAATGTTTAGCTATCATCAGTTATAATCACGTTTTAGCTATGACTCAGCCCTATAATCAGTGTTTAGCTATGTCATCAGTTATAATCAGTGTTAGCAAGTCATCAGTTATATACCGTGTTTAGCTACGTCATCAGTTTACAATCAGTGTTCGTTTAGCTATGTCATCAGTCATACCCAGTATTCACTATGTCATCAGTCTATACCAATCATGTAGCTATTCTCAGTTATAACAGTTTAGCATGTCACTCACGCTTATAATCAGTTAGCGTGTCATCAGTTATAACAGTGTTTAGCTATGTATCAGTTATAATCAGTGTTTAGCTATGTCATCAACGTTATAACTAAGTGCCTTGTTCATCACAGCTTATACATAGCAGTTATTTAATCAGTGTTTAGCTATGTCATCAGTATAATCAGTGTTTTAGCTATGTGCCATCAGTATAATCAGTGTTCTAGCTGTCATTTACAGTTATAATCAGTGTTTAGCTATGTCATCAGTTATAATCAGTGTTTACCGTCGTATATATTTGGTCATCAGTTATATCAGCTGTTTAGCTATGTCATCATTTAATCAGTGTTTAGTCTCGTCATCAGTTAAATCAGTGTTTAGCGACTGGCTTCATCAGTTTTTATAATCACTTAGACCGTGTCATGCTACGTCATCAGTTTATAATCAGTGTTTAGCTATGTCATCGTTATAATCAGTTTAATCAGTGTTAGCTATGTCATCATAATCAGTTATACTACTCAGTGTTTAGCTAAGTCATCCGTTATAATCAATGCTTAGCTAGTCATCCGTTATAATCAATGCTTAGCTATGTATCCGTTATAATCAATGCTTAGCTATGTCATTTGTCAGTTGACTATTAAAACACATACTTATTAGCGGGTACACACATGAAGATCCTGATCCTGAATGTTCAGGGCGGGCCGAGCCGCGGCCGAGGGACAATTTTCTGTCTTTCGGAATGGCCGTGAGGGAACATTCGGTGGCCGCCTACCACATGCCAATAAAGACCTAATATCGTCCGACAGTATGGGGCTTTATCCGTAGTGTACCCCATATGTAAATATAACAATATAATAAGTCACTTTGGAGTTCCTTATGGACTTGCCCAGATTTTATAGCCAATTGGATGTACTGAAGATAGGTCAAACCAACCAGCATGGAGCTCCCACTTACATATACATTGTCTGTTTTCCTTATGTCGGTACGGTACCATGATTTACATAGATTTTCTTTTTTTTATTCAGTAAAGAACTTTTCAGAGTGGGTGTAAGAACCTGTTACACAGCCAGACTACTGGTTCCAAACAACGACACTTTAACACAAACAGCAATGGATCAACTGCATCCGACAAGCCAAAAGAGTCATAGCTGTGCTCCGGAGGGGAGGAGAACTCATCTACAGAGGGACAATATTTTAGCCAATGGCGGACTGCCATCACCAGCATCCCGCTAGGTTAGAGGAATGGACCAGTCGGACAGAATCATCGCACTGCAGCATGGACATCAGTGGCCCTAGCGCATGTGCGAACAGATGGACATCACGCGGACTACTCCTAACGTAGAGATTGAAAGTAACGTTGACGAGGCGCCCATCTGTTTTACCTGGACAGTATTTTCCAATCGGGAGATAGCACTTTGACACATAACTGTAATGGTGTTAACACTGTCTCCTGCGCTGTGTTATCTGGTGACAGCGGCGCACATCACCGGGAGATGGATAACCGCCTGGTCCCTATGATCTGTAAAATTCGCCGTTTACGTTAAAAAAAAACTACCGCCGCCGCGTGCGCTTCTGTACCGTGTGTTTACTGGAAGCGTTACGTTGTTTGTGCTTAACACTGTCTAAAGGACATCTCTGTATACATCAGGGCCGTTTGACTGCTGTGTGGTGTGAACCAAGTCCCTGCGTTCTATGTGAACCATGGGGGGGATTTACATGGCCAAGTGTAACCAAATGGCAGGGATCTTACAGAAACAATATCTGGCAAGGTCAAGGATCGTAGCCAATACTGCCAAGCTATTGCAAAGCGCCAGGTCCTGAGTCTAGTTAGAGATCAGAAGGAATGGAGGAAATTAGTCTATTGGTCGGGTTGATCAAATGCTGTGAATGCAGTCGGGCTGCTTGTTGGGGGTAGTAAGACGTTCTTTATTATTCCCAGCCTATGGCAAGAATAAAGGGGAACAAACACCAAGATTACTCTAATGATCTGCATACCAAACACTTAATCCTCTTAGGATCAGACGAAACACTTTGTTTGTTCTTGATTTTTTTTTTCAGAGTTCGGACGTCACGTCTTAGATCAGGATCACGCTTGTCTTCTAAAGGGGAACCTGGCAGACAGATTATGGGAGGAATTACCTAGATTTCCTAAAGGTTCGAAAAGATTTGCTATGAGCTAGACGTGAGCTGGAGTGGTGATTAGTTCATTGGGTGGATACAAAGGGGGTTATTTAAAATGGAAATAGTAATATAGATCAACCGCGAAGCTGGGGAAGGTGCTTGGGCCCAGGGGCGACAGGCAAGACAACGCTTGTAAATGATCAGGCCCCAAAAGCCCTCCTGCAGGTGGAGGTCTCTAGGGAAAACATAGAAAAAAGCTTACACTTCTGTGCAAACACTAAAAAGCAGATATTACCATCTGGTTCCCTTGGATTAAAATGTCCAGGCAGATCTGCAGTCGCCTACAATGAATTGTGCGTGGGTAGGAATCATGGCACCTCTTGGACCACTATAGCCGTCTAATTATCTGGAGACAGACGGCCACTGGGTGACTTTCCAGCTCCAAAGTGATATTATTGTGGGATTAGAAGGCGAGAATGGCTAAAAACACTATACATGACAGCCCAGGAGCACTGATGAAAGACTGTATTTCTTTCCTATATTTCCTAAACATTGATACAATGTGCATTCTCCTTCAATACCTTCAACACAGTGATACAATGTAGCTGTTTGGGCGGATTCTATTAGTGTGAATCGCCACTGGGCATGCTCGATACCAGTGGGAGAGAAAGGGAAGGGGAGACTGGAGAGTGGCTGTCTTAAAGTATTTTAGCTGATCTCACTACTATGTGGCTTTAATACATACTATGCACGTTTACACCTTGATAAAAGGTTGTGTAGACATAAATGAATTCTCCTGTCGTTACTATCTGTGAAACCACAATTACTAGCAAAGCAAAACCTTGGGGTGTCTCGTTATGGTCGTTTGGCAAATCACACACTCGTTCATATTCACAAGTGCCCCCAGTAGTCAGTGTTTATGTATAGTGAGAAAAAACCCAATGATTAACGTCTGTGTAAATACATGTGTTGGGATTCTGTTACTACAATAACTAATGCAATAAACAAGCTTACCATGATAAATTGCTATCTTGGCGAATCTGGCTCTACGAGGAGAATGCTGGGAAATGAATTTTAAAATCAGGAACGGCACCAGAACCCATCCCTGCGCTATACCCCCTATATGACGACTTTACGCCTCACTGAATGGTCCTGTTGTAAACAGATTAGTAGGACGTCAATGTTCCATTTTGCACGAGAAAAAGATCAACAAGTTGCAACACATCACATACAGAATGACAATACAAGATAAGAATACATAACATACAGAATCCACGATACAGAATGTTCGCCCCATGGACGAGGCATGTATATTTTATACGGAATTTGTAAATAGGTTTTGTATAAAGCTTGGCTCACTGTGGAAGCTAAAATAAATGACATTCAAGCTGTTAATTAAAGTGTCTCATTGCAAAAGTACATTTCTATTTGTTTTTTTTCTTATTTATCTCTATGTGAAATATTAAAGTGGATACAAAATATAGGGGCGGCTATTTATACACCAGTATTCCTAAATAAAGAGTGTTAATAAACACACCTAATGGTAAATACTGTAACACTAATCATCCCTAAATAATGATAATCTTAAAGAAGGAAACACCACCTAAATAAGGATACCCCAACCTATAAGGATACTGCTCCTAAATAAAGATCTCTCTTTAACTCAAGAATACCCGACCTAAATAGGGAAATGCCCTTAAATTAAGATCTCTCTTTAAATAAGGATACCCCTACCCCTACTCAGACCTAAATAGGGATACTGCAACCCTTAAATAAAGACCTCTCTTTAATAAGGATACCCCGACCTAATAGGGATACTGCACCTAAATATAAAGATCTTCTTAATAAGGATACCCCGACCTAAATAGGGATACCGTAAATAAAGATCCTCTTAAATACCCACATGGACTGCCTCTCTTTAAATAAGGATACCCCGACCTAAATAGGGATACTGCCCCTTAAAATAAAGATCTTTAAATAAGGATACCTGACCTAAATCCGGGTATACTGCCCCTTAAATAAAGATCTCTCTTTAATAAGGATACCCCACCCGACCTAAATATACTGCCCTTAAATAAAGATCTCTCTTTAAAAGGATACCCGACCTAAAATAGGGATCTGCTTAAATAACGATCCTTAAATCCCAGACCTAAATAGGGTTACTGACGTCAGCTTAAATAAAGACATCTCTTTAAATAGGATACCCGACCTATAGGGTTACTGCCCCTAAATAAAGATCTCTTAAATAAGGATACCCAGACTAATGGGATACTGCCCCTTAAATAAAGACTCTCTTAATAAAGAGCCCCTACCCCTACTCCCGACCTAAATGGGATATGCCTTAAATAAAGATCTCTCTTTAAAATAAGGATACCCCCTACCCCTACTCCGACCTAAATAGGGATACTGCCCCTTAATAAAGATCTCTCCTTAAATAAGGATTACCCCGACCTAATAGGCAACTGCCCTTAATAAAGATCTCTCTTAAATAAGGATACCCCTACCCTACTCCGACTAAATAGTGGATACTGCCCCTTAAATAAAGATCTCTCCTTAATAAGGATACCCGACCTAATAGGGTTCTGCCCCTAATAAAGATCTCAGATAAGAAGGGATCGTCTAGGATTTTAGATACTTTATAGAATTTTAAACTTTTCTCCGGGGGGCAACTTTCGCACAGGGTATGTCTGTTACATGGTGAAGCTTGTACACACGGTGGATCTTAGGCCCCTCAGAGATCTCCTATTTAACAGGCTGTCTTCTTGCTCCACGCATATTAAGCGAGGGAACCCCAGGGCACAGAGAAAAAAAGACTGATGTTCGTGTGTTTGGGGAGGGAGGGACGTGATTGGACACAAAGGCGCGTTCATATTTACTGGATTCACGCTACAGGTGTTACATGGTTCTGTTAGAAGTCAAATTCCTTTTCTAGTGACGAGAATTAAAGAGACAGTACCGATGATGCTATTATATGAACATATTAGTGGCGCTCTGGTTTTGCATTAAGCTTGTGGGATGCTGTAAAGTCTTTTAAAGCCCTCTATAGCGTCCTAAGAGCTTCCATGATGCAATATATTCGCTTATCGCAACCTAGTGCACTCGTTCCGCAATGTATTAACCACTTGTACGTTAGTACATTGCGAAAACGCTAGCGGGGCCCTTCCTTTATTCACCCCTCCCCCAGGGTTAAGCTGTATTATTCGTGTTTTTTTTGCGCAAAGTTTTGACATCCGCTTTACGTATAAATTTATTTTTTTTACGCCTAAGTTTATTTTTATTTTTTTTCATTTTAATTTAACCCATACTTTATTTCTGTATCCATTTTATTTTGTATTAATTTTTTTTTTTTCTTTTGAGTTTTAATTTTTTTTATTATTCTTAAGGTTATTAAGTACTAATATAATTTTTTTTTTTTTATTTTTTTTTTATTTTTTAAGTTGACTTTTGCGCAATTTTAAAGACACATTGAAGAGGCGTTAATAGCTCTTGCGGCGCAAAGAAAAAACAATGCGACATGGTGCCGGCAGTGAAAAACCTTCGTAACACGTTAGTACCAGGTTAGCTGATTTTAGGCTTATTTTCTCGTTCCTTTAGTGAACAAAGGGGCACAATCGTGCGCGAAAACGCTCAAAATCGAGTGAAAAAACGATAGTGTGGCCCAGCCTAATGGTAAAATTAAAGTAACATTGTAGTGTGTATGTCAAAAATATTCCCCAATAGATCATTTGCTTAAAGAAAACAAAAGGGATTTAAAAATCCCTGCAATACCAGGGTTAGCGTAATGTACAACCGGGAGTCAGAAATGTCCGCCACGATTGTACCTTAACGGCGAACGATCGGTTATACTACGAACGTCCGTAGGTACCAAGCAGTAGTAAATACTGTCAATAGTTTCTCTGGGTGTTTGTTAATCTACGATCACGGTAGTAGATCTACGATCGCTTTAGTAGATTTACAATAACGATCGTAAAGTAACAATAGTTAAAGCGCCGGTATACTCTAAAAAGCGATACAGCGCCTTTAGAAATGTGGGCCAATTCCTGATTGTGGTAAAAACACACAGTGGGATTCCATGGAGGTCGTTAATATACTAATTGCGATAGTAGATCAACGATCAATATCGTAAATAACGATGCTACAAAAGCGTTTACCGCGCCTTTATAAATATGGCCCGAAATCCTGTTCTTTCTATTTCTTCTTCCGTTTTATTTTACCGTATTTTGGTCTGTATCCTCACACAGTTTTCCAGCTAGAGACACGAAATCATTGCAAACGTGTGTCGACCACATAGGATAGGTGTGATATTTACATAGAACGGAAGCATTACACCACCTAACCGGGAATTCAGGACATTTTCCCCCTGACTTAATGAGTCCAATATTAACACAATACACTCCAAGGGTTCAGGTCATTAGATCCAAATCCCAGCCGTCAGTTCTGGGTCTGTGGCTACACTAACTACACGGTCTCTCTGACCCAAAACACAACAAGTAATCAAACCAACAACCACCAATTTCAAAATAAAATTACAAATAAAAAAAAAATACAAATAAAACACAATAATAAATCTATGTGAAGTACAATGTACGGTTTATGTATTTCGATAAAGTATGACATTTAGGGCTAGGCCACACTGCTGTGATTTCTTTGCGTTTGCGCTTGCAAACCGCCGGAATGATCTTTAAGAGACACGTGTATCAATACCACCAACTACAATAAACTATCTGGGGCATGTTCACCCATAGAACAGTCAGAGGACCACGTGACATCTCTTAAGACTCTGAGAAAAAAGGTTTAGGCTTCAGTTGGAAAGGTTTTCACTGTTGACGGTAAAGTATGGAACTGTCTCACAGTGGATTGTATGGCAGGTTCATTGTCAGTTTAAAAAAAGCTGGATAGTTCTACAACAAGGAACTGTACAGTTACTGGTTGATACATAAGAGGTTGGGAAGGTTTGTCACTGTGAGAACGGTAACGTATGGAACTGTCTTCCAGTGGACGTTGTTTATGGCCGGTCATTGGTCAGTTATAAAAAGCTGGAAGAGTTTCTACCAAACAAGGAATGTTACAAGTTACGGGATTGATACCTAAAGTAGAGTTGGGAGGGTTTGTCATGTGAGAACGGTAAAGCTTGGAACTTGTCTTCCAGTGGACGTGTTATGGCAGGTCATTGGTCAGTCTTAAAAAAGCTGGATGAGTTTCTACAACAAGGAATGTTAAAAGTACTGGGATTGATACATAAGTAGAGTTGGGAAAGGGTTGTCACTGTGAGCGGTAAAGCTATGGAACTGTCTCCAGTGGACGGTTGTTATGGCAGGTTCATTGGTCAGTTTTAATAAAAAGCTGGATGGGTTTCGACAAACAAGGATTGTTACCATTACTGGTATATAATACACGTAGAGTTGGGAAAGGGTTTTGGACCTGTGAGCGGTAAAGCTATGAAAACTGTCTTCCCGTGAGCGTTGTTATGGCAGGTTACCTGGTCAGGTTTATAAAAAGCTGGATGGTTTCCTACAACAAGGAATGTTACCCAAGTTACTGGTAATGATACTAAAGTAGAGTTGGGAAGGGTTTGTCACTGGAGAACGGTTAAGCTTGGAACTGTCTTCCAGTGGACGGTGTTATGGCAGGTTCATTGGTCAGTTAATAAAAAGCGGATGAGTTCTAAAAACAAGGAATGTTACAACCGTTACTGGTATTGATAATAAAGTAGAGTGGGAAAGGGTTTGTCACTGTGAGAACGGTAATAAAAGCTATGGAAGTCTTCCAGGCCACGTGATGTTGTATGGCAGGTTCATTGGTCAGTTTAATAAAAGCTGGATGGTTTCCACAACACAAGGAATGTACAAGTTACTGGTTGATACATAAAGTGAGTGGGAAAGGGTTGTCACCGGAGAGACGGCTTAAAGCTATGGAACGGTCCTCCAGTGGATTTTGTTATTTCACAGGTTCATGGTCAGTTTAATAAAAAGCTGGATGAGTTTCTACAAACAACGAATGTACAAGTTACTGGTATTGATGACATACGTAGAGTTGGAAAGGGTTTGTCACTGTGAGAACGGTTAAAGCTATGGAACTGTCTTCCAGTGATGGACTTGTTATCACAGGTTCATTGGTAGTTAATAAAAGCTGGATGAGTTTCTACAAACAAGGAATGTTACAAGTACTGGTATGATACATAAAGTAGAGTTGGGAAAGGGTTTGTCACTGTGAGAACGGATTAAAGACTATGGAACTGTCTTCCAGTGGACGTTGTATGGCAGGTTCATTGTCAGTTAATAAAAAAGCTGGATGAGTTTCTACAAACAAGGAATGTTACAAGTACTGGGATTGATAATAAAGTAGAGTTGGGAAAGGGTTTGTCACCACAGTGAGAAACGGTAAAGTATGGAACGGTCTTCCAGTGGCATTGTTATGGCAGGTTCATTGGTCAGTTTAATAAAAAGCCTGGTGAGTTTCTACAAACAAGGAATGTTACACAGTTACTGTATTGATACATTAAAGTAGAGTTGGGAAAGGGTTTGTCACTGTGAGAACGGTTAAAGCTACTGGAACTCTGTCTTCACACGTGGGAGTTGGTCCTCCCCCACCCCTATGCAGGTTCATTGGTCAGTTCCACTCAATACACACACAAGCCTGGATGAGTTTCCAAACAAGAATGTTACAAGTTACTGCTGGACCTTGCACCTAAAGTAGACAAGTTCCGGGACACAACAGGGACCTGTGTCACTGGAGACACGGTTAAAGCTAGGAACTGTCTTCCCTTGACATTGGTTATGACAGGTTCATGAGTCAGTTAATAAAAAGCTGGATAAGTTTACTACACACGAGGACATGTTCACAAAGTTACTGGATGATACATAAGTAGAGTGGGCAAGTGTTTCTGCTCCCCAGAGTCCCCCCCCCCCCGCACGCCCCCGGACATTCCTCAAGTATGGCATGTCTTCCCGTGGCCACCCCTCCTACTCAGCACCCCCATATGGCCCGGCTCTTCGGTCACAGTGTCTTCACATACCAGCCGCGGCACCTCAGAGTTTTCCACCCACCACACCGGGACCTGCTACTTACCCGTTACTCGGTTCAAAGAACATAACAATACCCCTTGTCGCAGTTGGGCAACAGGGGTTGTACCCCATCGTACCCCGAGCCCCCCGGATCCGCTCCCTTCCTCCCGCTCCCACCCTCTGGCCTGTCTTAGCCCGTTGGACTTTGTTACCTGGCAGGTTCATTGGTCGTTTAATAAAAAAGCCCCAAGGCGAGGTTTTACCAACACAGGAGCAACACTGTTAAATTTACCTGTTATTGTCCATACAGCTAGCAGGTGGGCAACACGCCGGTTTGTCAGGTCTGAGAACCCCCGGTCCCACACGATATGGACCCCCTGTCTCTCCAGTGGCGTTGTCCCCGATGGAGGGTTCCTCGTCCCCGTCTCTACCACCAACGCTGCGCCCCAAGGCGTCTTCCCCCCCCGGCCGGTCCCCCGTTCTGGGATTGCTCATTACAGTCGCGTGGCGTCGACTCCCCGGGTTCACCCCCCCCACCCTGCCCCTGTTTCTCTACACCTTCCCTGTCGAGACCGGTCACGCTTACTGCGAACCCACAACCGTCCTTCCAGCCTGGACCCCGTCCGCCCCCCACCTGTCTCTGCCGTTCCTGGTCCGTTCTCCCAGTGGCTGGTTTCCCCCCCCCCCGGCCTGTTCCCCGTTGGTCCAACACGGCGCCCTCACCGCCGATAAGAGCGTCGCCACCGACCACGCCGGCCCGGTTTGTCCCCTTACGCGCGGTCCCTTACCGCCCTCTGGACCCGGCCCCTGTCGTCCACCACCCCCCCAGATCGCGCATGCTCGCCTTGGCGGTTCTCTGGTCAGATCCTCTCTCCCCCCGTGCTGCGTTTCTCCCCCACCCGGCACCCGGTCTCACTCAACTTACCGGCCCCCGGTCTCGACTCAATCAGTCGCGTCGGCACACGGGCTTGTCCCTGTGCGCCCCCGGTTCCACGTCGGCCCTGTTCGTGGCGTTGTTCTTGCCTGGTTCCTTGGTCCGTTTCCTCCCCCGTGGCTGGGTTTTCCCCCCCCGGCCTGTCCCCCCTTTCCTTTCTGTCCCTACCGTTCGCGGGCGCCCGGGTTCGTCCTGCCCCGCGCCCCTGTTATCTAAACCCCACCCTCTCCCGACCTCGGGCCCTGTCAATCTTCGGCCGTTGTTCTCTTCTGGAGGTCCTTCACCTTGTCGCCCGTCCCGTTTCACCACGAGTCCCCGCGGCTGCCGTATCTCCCCCCCCGGCCCCTTCCACCCCCGTTGGCTCACCGCTGCTTCCAGCCCCTCCCGTGCAGTTGGAGACCGGGTATTGCTCACAATCTCAGAGCTATTCGAGTCGACACGGTCGTGCCCATTTGCAGCTTCCCAGTTGCCTAGCTAGTTTCTTCCGGTTCTTTTGCGTCCCCCCCGTAGTAGCACTCTCCCCCGTCGAGCTGCCGCTTATGCTCAACACCCACTCAGCCAGCGCCTTCTCCAAAAGCAGGTCCTCGTCCCTGCCTACCTCAACGCCTACACCGACGCACGGCGAACAGGTTTGTTTGTCCCCCCTCGTAACCAGAGATCCCGGTTTTTCGTCCCGCTCTGGCCCTCCCCATGTCTTTTTCCCGTGGACGTGTTCTGGCAGTTCTTGCGTCAGTTTACTCCCAGCCACAGAGCTGCGTTTCCCCCCCCCCAACAAGCCCGACCCACCTGTCCCGTCCAACACCCCACCGGGACTGGCACTTGATCCTCACCGTTCGGTGGGCCCGGGTTTGTCCCGGCGCCCGGTTCCAGCTCTGAGCCCTGTTCTTTCCCGGCCGTGGTTTCTGGCGGTTCGTGTCCGTTTCCTCACACGGCTGGATTGCCGTTCTGCCCCCCCCGGCCTGTTCCCCGTTTCCTCGTCTTGCTCCCTCCCGTCGCGTTGGGGCCCGGGGTGTCCCCCCTGTGCGCCCGGTTCCGCTCTGGCCCTGTCTCCCGTGGCCGTTGTTCTGGCCGTTCCTTGGTCGTTCCTCCCCCCGCGGCTGCGTTTCTCCCCCCCCGGCCCTGTTCCCCGTCTGGGTATTGCTCCCCTCCCGTCGCGTTGGGCCGGGTTGTCCCCTTGTGCGCCCGGTCCCGCCTTCTGGCACTGTCTCTCCCAATGGCCGGCCCCTGTCCCCCCACTCTGGCCGGTTCCATGGTCACCCGTTTCCTCCCCAGCGGCCTGAGTTACCTCCCCCCCCGGACTGTTCCCCCGTTACTGGATACATACCTTCCCGTCGCGTTGGGCCCGGGTTTGTCCCCTCCCTGTGCGCCCAGGCACACACACCCGCTATGGCCCTGTCTTCCTCGTGGCCGTGTTCGGCCCGGTTCCGAGATGGTCCGTTTTCTCCCCACAGCTGGCTCGGAACGTTCTCTCCCCCCGGACTGTTCCAAGTTCCTGGTATGCCCCTCACCCCCATCCGTAGAGTCTGGGCCCCGGGTTGTCCCTAGTGAGCCCGCCAAAGCCCCCCGACCCGGTCCCGCTCTGGCCCTGTCTTCCCGTGGCGTTGTTTAGGCAGGAGATTCCATGGTCCCGTTGTCCTCCACCGCTGGGATGCGTTTCTCCAACCAAGGACTGTTACAAAACCACCCACCGTTACCTGGTCTTGATCCCTCACGTCGCGTTGCTCAGGGAAATTTTCCCTTGCCCTGGCCCCGGGCCGGCTTTTTTCCCTTCTATCTTGGTTGGTTTTTTCTCTGGATCAACAGTGAGGCAGAAACATGAGCGGCCCAGCCTGCTCACACCCCCAGGATGGGTTGCGACTGGATGGACGTATGTCTTTACACCGTCAAACCTCAAATACTGATACTAACACTGTCTTTCCTGACCCATTATTCCAGCCACACCAGACACCCATCTCAACACCCCCACATGTTCACTATACAACCACAAACCAAGCACTGTACTATAAATATATCCCCCTTGACTATACTGTACTGTACTACCGATACCTATAGTTCACTACTACACATCTACTATACTATACTTGTACCTATACCTACGCCACACCTCATGAACCCCTGAGACTATCCTATACTATACTATACTGTCTATACTGTTACCCTATACTATACTGTTACTGTACTATACCGATACCTAACTGTACAACAGTGTACTAACACTGTTACTGTACTATACTATATTGGCTTATAATAGATTTCCCTCACTATACCACGACTCTACACACCACCGTAGTGACCTCTTACTATACTGTACTCAGACTATACTTACTGTACTCTATTATTATGGACATAAAGATCCTATAACAATATTACTTGTGTGGTACTAAACCATACATCGATATTATATACTGGCAGTATATACTAAAAATGTAAATGATACGGTTGTTATAGCAGGCATGCCCATCCTGTGATCCTCAGTGTTGCAAACTACAACCTACCAGCATTCCATGCAGCCATCTGTCGTGGGTGAATGGTGTAGTATTCAAACATCTGCTGGCCACAAAAAGACATCTCTCTTTTCATGGTTACAAACACCCCATCCCCCACACACAACCATACCTTATAACCATTAAAAATGGTTAAGCGACTCTTGGACGTTGAAAGCTACCAAAACACCTCACCCACACCTAACACTAAAACAGGACACAGGTACCACACACCTTACTGAACTTCCAATGCCTCACCTATGTAGGGCCAGAATGGTGAATAACCTCCCTTTCTAGTTGGGCACTCTGACTTGAATTCAATCATTGTCTATATGTCGGGCCATGACAATCATGTCTTCGGTGACTCTCTGAACTAGAGGGCACTATTCATAAAGATCGGTCTCACTCGTTATCGTGAAAATATGTACACGACCGGGTTTTCTGTTTCTTCACCCGATTTTTATGTACTAAACCGTTATTTCCGAGAAAAGATGACTGTATTTACCCCGATCTGTACACGATACCACATCACCCGGCCCCCCGCTCTATCGGTAAATACACCGCCACCCCCCGCGTATAGGTCCACCCAATCAAACGGTCCGTTATCGGTAAAACCACCCCTAACCACGGTCGTATCGTAATACAAACCCCCCTGGTCGTTCAAGTTTACGATAACGATCGGTATTTTACGATAACGCATACCGATTATTCTTATAAATAGGGCCCCAGACGACCATGCTAGCTCAGTTTAGGTGGGTACAATGCGTGGTCCCCACACCGAAGCGTTTCTGTACCCTCAGGGGCGGGCACTTGGGAGGGACAAGTGACTGTCCACGGACCCAACCATCCACACCCCCGATATTTGCGGACGGAGAACATCCCAGCGCCGACTGCACTCACGGATTAGACAACCAGGGGCCAATAATATTGCTGGTGTTCGTAACCAGACCTTACCGGATAAGCTACAGGACTATGGGGAACTCGTCTAATTGTCTTGTAGGAATGGAGATGTACTACACCCCAATGACCAAGACCTGGTATTCCCCCAGGGGCGCGCTGGGCACCCGGATTACTTCATTCACAGAAGGGATAGTTGGGTAGATATTGGGATAATCCCATCTCGATCCATCAAAATTTTCGAATTGTGACCCTCAACGAGGTCCCGCCCGTAGAAATTACAATTAGTTAATCATTAGGAATTTGCACCCAATTCCCAACAGAACGTGTTCAATCAATCGCCTTTTCGGGGGGCAACTTCTCCCCCAAATTATGTACCTCCCCGACCCTCCATGTCACTTCTGTTCCGAGTACTGTTACCTGTCGGGTTAATGTGATTGGCTACAGGTTTAGCATGCGTTCTCTCAAATAGCCAGACACCCACAGCACGGCACCCCCCCCACCCCCCCACGACCACCCACCCCTGGAGTCTTTCTCACCCTCAGGTCTGTTCAGTCGTCAACAACACAGAGCTCATTCGCAGTATCCAGTGCCGGATACGACCAATAAAACACCAATTTTTATAATAAACAGTTCTGTGCCAACTTAAGATGTGGGGGGTTTTGTCAATGCTTTTTTTGCTCTACGAGCAAACCGTCTGCTGCGCACCCCCCGCGACGGGGCACCACACCACCGGCAACCTTTCTCCACCTTACAACTCAGTCAAGCGGACCATATATAACCTCTGGGACTTTCGCGTTACTGTATGGATCAGTCCATCTATCCTATCCCATTATAGTTTCCACTGTATTCTAGTTCTCTACCTCTCGGCTCCTTGCAAGTCTCTGTTGATGGCAGGCGCAGCCGCTGTTTATCATCGCCCACCGCCGGTTACATTGTAAATTAAACAAAACTTTTTGTCCCTAGGCTTAAGCAACACCCAAGGACAAAGTTAAGGCACGGGCCCGTCATCCAAGCTGCTGCATTACGGTATAAAACACAGGATAGGCAAGTTACCAACTGTTGTAAACTAAATGTTCCTTAAAGGAGAACTTAAACCCAATTTTTTATACTCCAGAATCTGAAAACAACCCCCCTATAAACACCACTAAAACTATAAAATGCCCACTTTAGAAAACTGTTAAAGTTAAATCAACGCCTGTAAGCACACTGCAGAACCGTACTATGTTGTGTCCCATGTCACCCGGCACTCCCTGTTGTCAGACACCCATCCTGACCTAGTCCATGCTCCTTGCTTTTG
This sequence comes from Hymenochirus boettgeri, assembly GCA_019447015.1. Classification (NCBI taxonomy): domain Eukaryota; kingdom Metazoa; phylum Chordata; class Amphibia; order Anura; family Pipidae; genus Hymenochirus; species Hymenochirus boettgeri. The sequence continues at coordinate 370,904 of JAACNH010000070.1, forward strand.
TCCTGTTAAACCACAGAGACATTGGCTAGATATTAGCCCGAATGGGTGTGACCAACTTAACAAGTTTTGCCTAGCAATAGCTGCGCCCATGTGCCGCCCCGCCTGGTCGTTGCCCCCGGTCCTGATACTCGAATGCTGGCGCCGTTCACGCCCCCACCTCCGACTTGTTCCGCACCCTTAGGTACCCATTAGCCCCCCCACGAAGCCCCTGTCTCACCAAATGCACCCGCGGTCCGACCACACAGCTTATGGCATGCGCAAAATCCACGGTGTTCTCTGTTCTGCCTTCCTGGTTCAGTTTTGCACTACTCCCTGTGGGGAGGCCCCCCCCGACGTCCTCGCCCCAATTGAGTAACCAAACCACACAGATTTATGAAAGGCTCAACCACATCAGCCCGAGACATGTACAAGGACAGGATAGCTGTTCACTCCGTGCTGAAGGATTGGTTATGAGTAAATACAGAGTAGGAAGACGGTGTGTGTGTGTGTGATACCGCACACAGAACGCTCGGTAAATAATTGTAAAAGGGCTGTAAATGGAATGGAAACTTAAAACGCTAAGTCCTCAACCTCTTAGTTACTTTACAAAAATCCTGCACTACTTACTTGTAAATTCTCCCGCAATCCACTCCGTCCGATCTCCCCAGTGGCACAGTGAGTGAAAGGCGCGTGGCAGCCAAGGGATAACGCGCTCTGCAAGGAGGTGTGTCTTCCATGGCTGCCTCCGGATGTCACTGACAGTGCCCAATGGGGAGGACCAACCGGACGAAAAGGGAGGGGGAGATTACAAGTAGTAGCGCAGGATAGAGGTGAAAGGCTTAGGAATTTCGGTCCTCACCTAGCTATTTGCAAGGAATGGATCGGGGAAATGGTAAGTATAATTGTCCTTTAAAGGACATTGTCCACCTTAAAACTAAAAATGGTCATTGGTCCGGCGAACGCGCCCAATCCCTATATTCAGAACTTATCACTGCCATACTACCAGAAGCAAGGATTAGCTAAAGAAACCAGTAATGGGAACGATTTGTGGTTAAAGGGTAAGTCTACTAAAAACAATGACTGCTTAATTCTTATAAATGAATACAGGTAAATAGTACTTACTGGAGGTGTGTGTGTTTCCTTCAATCCATGACTTGTTTTGCTCAGGCTCAGATAAAAAAAAAAAAAACCCCCCCTCCTGACTAATCGGACTATCTGTTGAGGGCAAGCAGTCAGTATCACTATGAGGCAGCATTGGGAGAGGGAAATTCACGTAATGCATTTCACCCATACCCACATATTTTCCCCCCCCAACCCCATCCCGCTTACGTCAAAACTGCACATAGCAGACGGTGTTGATAATAAGGCCACCTTGATTGACAGCTGTTAGATGGTTAGATTAGATATCTAAATGAATAGGGGATGATTCAAAAGAAATGAACCAGTGGTAACGCTGGGAAGAATTAAGTTTCCAGAGTAAGGGCAATTAAAAAAACAATACCCGGTAACATACCCGTTAAAGGGGGGGGGGGGGGGGGGGACCACGTACTGTTATAAAGTAATAACAAGTAGGGGTAGGGAAACCCCCTACACCGGTATAGCAAGAGACAGTTCCTATGGGCCCTATTTATAAAGGATATGCTATCTTATGTAATACCGATGTCATCGTAAAAATACCGCATACGACGGTTAATGACCGTTATTTAGCGATAAAGACGGTATTTAGATATCGTTACATACGGTCTTATCGCGTAAATACCGGTCATTATCGTTAAACATACGGTGTTATTTAAGATAAACGGGGGGGGGGGGTGGGGGGGGGGGGGGGGGGACCGTTATTTTTCCAATAAACGATAGCGATCTTTTATAAATAGTGCCCTATATGCTACACCGAATGGTTCCGCCAATCCACACACAATTCAGGAAGTTAAAAATGAATGTGTGATCCTATAAAAGACAGGATGGATGATTGTTACTATTTTCACAGCATCCAGTCTGTTGCCTTTTTATATGCACACACATCATTGTACTACTGTTATAAGAATATTCCTTTCTACCTCCAAACATTTGCTACTGGTTAAATAAATGTTACATCATAACTAGCTTCTGGTTAAATAAATGTTACATCATAACTAGCTACTCGTTAAATACATTTTACATAACAAATTTCTGGTAAATAAATATAACTAGCTACAGATTTATTGATTGTTACTTGTCCTTTCTAAACTTCAAGACCCTTTTAAAAACCCAATGAGGGTCAGAGGGATGAAAGAGAAAGAAGGACATGTGAAGTCTCCTTTTTTGTCTCTCCAGATAACAATGTTCTGACAGGTTCCATCAGTGACAAACTATAAACACATTGTCACCAAGACTTCATCAAAGGGCCTCGCTCCCCCCTCCCCGTCCCTTTAACAAATGTGGAGTTACAGGATCTGTACTAAGTGAGCCTGACAGCCTATTGAGTTCAAACAAACAGACATTCAGATAATGTGTGGACACATTCATTGGGAACAACCTGCACCTCTCACCATCTTTAATTGTCCTCGTAATAATAATTCTCTCCATTAGATAGAGTGTTACTGATTCTCTAAATCATTGGGACAAACCCTTAAATAAATAAACAGGGGAAGGGACTGTATTGAAATAACCAGAGGCAGTGTAATTAAAGGGGAAATCTGCCTTATCTCTAAATATCCATTTCCCAGCTATTTTCACCAAGCCAATTAACTAAACTATTTAATATAACCAAAACCAGCACTAACAATGCATATGGGTGGGAGCTGCCATATTGTTTCCCTTACACAGTACAGTATGAGGGTATAGCTTATTGTATGTACAGAACATTCCTTCTCTGTATATTTATATTTATACATATGGGTGGGAGCTGCCATATTGTTTCCCTTAGACAGTACAGTATGAGGGTATAGCTTATTGTATGTACAGAACATTCCTTCTCTGTATATTTATACATATGGGTGGGAGCTGCCATATTGTTTCCCTTAGACAGTACAGTATGAGGGTGTAGCTTATTGTATGTACAGAACATTCCTTCTCTGTATATTTATACATATGGGTGGGAGCTGCCATATTGTTTCCCTTAGACCGTACACTATGAGGGTGTATAGAACGTTCTGTGTCTGTTTATTTGTAATTATGCATCTGGGTGGGTGGGAGCTGCCATGGTGTTTTGCCCTTGAGAGCAAGCTGTTAAGAATATTCAGGCATGTTTCTGCCCATTCAGTGGCAGTTTGCTAGTTGGACTGTCTCGTTTATTTGGCTTCATTTACATCTTTGCAGCCAATGTTTTACCAATTTCTATTTAAGAGTTAAGATGTCTGTGCAGGATTAAATGGCAGTGCAGGCTGGGATTTGTAGTTCACCATGGTGCATTTGCTGCAGACTGCACAATGGGATTTAGTCTGCATTACTAAATTTTTTGCAGGCTGGTTGTGCATGCTGGGATTTGTAGTTGACAATAGTGCGTTTTTTGTATGCGCATTTAGTTATATTATGCAAAGTTGGGATCTCTCCGGAGGGCCTCATTCTCTTGCTATGAAATCTATTGTACTCAATGCAAAAACCTCCCTAGCTTGTTCCCCAGAACCAACTTCAAACCAGTTCTCAGCTACTAATTATCTTTGGTCGCGGTCGGCTGGAGAAGCTTTACCACTTGTTAAACAAAGAGTTTCATATACGACTGTTAATCTGTGTGCTAATGGAACCCCTGTCAATTCTCACTGTCCCATTTCCAAATGATAATGATGACATAAACCACAAGCAGCCATTCACCCTCTGCTGCCTTTGGGGAAAACAAAAATTGCCCCTGTGTAGTTCAGATCTGGTGAAACAATATCCAGCGTTTGTCTCTATATTAAGGGCTTCCACGGGGTCTTCTCATTTTATTACACCGTGATGTCACCAATCATGTGATAGGATGAAGGTTATGATGTAGATACTATACTGTTATATAGGTATTATGTTATAGTGATGACACAGTCATTGTCCCAGGCCAGTTTTTATCATGTGATTAAAAATCGTATTTTAAGACCGTACCCAGAATGCTTTGCTTTAAGATCTACGACCTACAGGACAATAAGTGTATTTCTTATAAGGGATGAAATGGGACATGGGACATAATACATGGGATTCTGTTCCTATAATATGTCAGTTTCCCACCATCGTTTTACACACATAGCGGGTGATTTAGGACCCTTGCATGAGGTTTGCCTTTCAGGGCTGATAAAATGAAACCATTCAGTCCTGTCCTGGGTGTTTCATGGTAGGTGGGGATCTTCATTGATGTCTTTGTGGAAGGAGATAACGGTTCGTTGGATCCCGGACAGTAAAACTGAATATGGGGCAGAGATTCCCCCCAATAAATCATTTCACCCCTCAATGGCCTGTCCATGAAAAGGGAAACTCTACCCCCTCTTACATCATTGGTTCATTCTAATTACAGGGTCACAATAAAAATAAAGGGCATTGTAACTGGCTCTGTGACAGTAAATAGGTAGACAGCCATAACCATATTTAAAGGGATGTTGATATATATTTCAAATTGGCCATTACCATATTTAAAGGGATGTTAATATCTATATATTTCTAAATGGCCATTACCATATTTAAAGGCATGTTTATATCTAAATATATAAAAGGCTATAACCATATTTAAAGGGATGTTGATATATATTTAGAAATGGCCATAACCATATTTAAAGGATGTTGATATATATTTAGAAATGGCCATAACCATATTTAAAGGGATGTTGATATATATTAGTAATGGCCATCATAACCATTTAAAGGGTGATTTGATATTAGTTCAAATGGCCATAACCATATTTAAAGGGTTGTGATATATATTGAGAAATGGCCTAAACCAGTTAAAGGGATGTTGATATATATGTAGAAATGGCCATAACCATATTTAAAGGGAGTTGATATATATATTGAAATGGCAAACCATATTAAAGGGGTTGATATATATTGAAATGGCCATAACCGATTTTAAAGGGATGTGATATTATATGTAAAAATGGCCATAACCATATATTTAAAGGGATGTTGATATTATTAGAAAATGGCATGAACCATATTAAAGGGATGTTGATATATATGTAGAAATGGCCATAACCATATTTAAAGGGATGTGATATAATGTTAGAATGGCCATAACCATATTAAAGGGATGTGATTATATAGTAGAGAAATGGCCGCTAACCAATTATTTAAGGGATGTGATATATATGTAGAAATGGCACATAACCATTTAAAGGGATGTGTGATATATATGTAGAAATGGCCCTAACCATATATTTAAAGGGATGTTGATTATTATGTAGAAATGGCCATAACCAATTTAAAGGATGTTGATATATATGTAGAAATGGCCATCACATATTTAAAGGGATGTGATTATTATGTAGAAATGGCCTAACCATATTTAAAGGGATGTTGATATTATGTAGAAATGGCCATAACTATATTTAAAGAGGATGTTGATATAATGTAGAAATGGCCATAACCATATTTAAAGGGATGTTGATTATATGTAGAAATGGCCCGACTATAATTTTTAAGAGGAGTTTGAAGATTAAGTGTTGAAATGAGCCTAACATATGATAAGGGAGATTGATTAAAGCCAGAGAGGTATAGAAGGGCGTATAGATTGTAGAATGCCGTAACCTATTTAAAGGGATGTTGATATATATGTAGAAGGCCATAACCATATTTAAAGGGATGTTGATATATAGTAGAAATGGCCATAACCATATTTAAGGGATGTGGTTGATATATATGTAGAAATGGCCATAACCATATTTAAAGGGATGTTGATATATATTTAGGAATGGCCATAATACATAACCATATTTAAAGGGATGTTGATATATATGTAGAAAAATGGCCATAACTATATTTAAAGGGATGGTGATATATATGTAGAAATGGCCATAACCATTTAAAGGGATGTTGATATAATTTAGAAATGGCCATAACCATATTTAAAGGGATGTTGATTAGATATGTAGAAAGGCCATAACCATATTTAAAGGATGTGATATATATTTAGAAATGGCCATAACATATAAAGGGATTGTTGATATATATTTAGTAGAAATGGCCATAACCATATTTAAAGGGGAGTCCATATTTAAAGGGATGTTGATATATATTTAGAAATGGCCATAACCATATTTAAAGGGATGTTGATATATATTTTGAAATGGCCATAACCATGTTTAAAGGGATGTTGATATATATTTCTAAATGGCCATAACCATATTTAAAGGGATGTTGATATATATTTAGAAATGGCCATAAACATCCCTTTAAAATTATGGTTACTGGCCATTTCTACATATATATCAACATCCCTTTACATATGTTAATGGCCATTTCTATATATATCAATCCCTTTAAATATAGGTTATGGCCTATTTACACCTATATACACATCCCTTTAAATATGGTTAATGGCCATTCTACAATACGATATCAACAATCCCTTTAAATATGGTTATGGCCATTTCTACATATATAATATCAACATCCCTTTAAATATGTGTATGGCTTTCTAATATATTCACAAATCCCTTTAAATATGTGTTATGCCTTTCTAATATATATCAACATCCCTAATTGGTTATGGCATTTCACATATATATCAACATCCCTTTAATATATTACGGGCCATTCTACATATATAATCAACACATCCCTTTAAATATGGGTTATGGCCCTTTCCTAATATATATCAACCATCCCTTTAAATATTGGTTATGGCCATTTCTAAATTATATCAACCACCCTTTAAATATGGGGTTTGTGGGCCATTTCTACATATAATCAACATCCCTTTAAATGTGGTTATGGCCATTTCTAATATATATCAACATCCCCCTTTAAATATGGTTATGGCCATTTCTACATATATCAACATCCCTTTAAATGGTTGGCCATTTTCTACATTATTCACATCAACCTTTAAATATGTTGATGGCCATTTCTAAATATATTCAACATCCCTTTAAATTGGTTGGGCCATTTCTACAAGTATATATCAACATCCCTTTAAAATATGAGTTATGGCCATTTCTACATATATATCAACATCCCTTTAAATTGGTTATGGCCATTTCTACATATATATCAACATCCCTTAAATATGGTTAGGCCCATTTCTAACTATATAATCACCATCCCCTTTAATATGGTTATGGCCATATTCTACATATATATCAACATCCCTTTAAAATATGGTTATGGCCATTTTCTCATATAAATCAACACCCTTTAAATAGGTTCGGCCATTTCTACATATATATCAACATCCCTTTAAATATTGTTAGCGGCCTTTCTACATATTATATCAACATCCCTTTAAATATGGTTATGGGCCATTCTAAATATATATCACATCCCTTTTAAATATGGTTTTGCCGATTTTACTATATATATCAACATCCCTTTACATATGGTATGGCCATTTCTAAATTAACAACATCCCTTTAAATATGGTTTGGCCTTCGACATATAATCACTCCTTTAAATAGTTTATGGCCATTTCTACATATATATCAACATCCCTTTAAATATGGTTATGGCCATTTCTAATATATATCACCATCCCTTTAAATATGGTTTATGGCCATTTCTACATATAATCAACACCCTTTAAATATGGTTATGGCCATTTCTACATAATATCAACATCCCTTTAAATATGGTTATGGCCATTTCTACTATATTCAACATCCCTTTAAATATGTTGGCCATTTCTAATATATATCAACATCCCTTTAAATATGGTTAGGCCATTTCTACATATATATCAACATCCCTTTAATATAGTTACGGCCATTTCTACAATATATCAACATCCCTTTAAATAGGTTTGGCCATTTCTACATATATATCAACTCCCTTTAAATATGTAATGGCCATTTCTACATATATATCATCCCTTTAAATATGGTTATGGCCATTTCTACTATATATCAACATCCCTTTAATATGGTTATGGCCATTTCTACATATATATCAACTCCCTTTAATATGGTTATGGCCATTTCTACATTATATCAACCTCCTTTAATATGGTTATGGCCATTTCTAAATATATATCAACATCCCTTTAAATATGGTTATGGCCATTTCTACATATATATCAACATCCCTTTAAATATGGTTACCCATTTCTAACATATATATCAACATCCCTTTAAATATGGTTATGGCCATTTCTACATATATATCAACATCCCTTTAAATATGGTTATGGCCATTTCTTATATATCAACATCCCTTTAAATATGGTTATGGCCATTTCTAATATATATCAAACATCCTTTAAATATGTTATGGCCATTTCTACATATATATCACATCCCTTTAAATATGGTTATGGCCATTTCAAATATATACATCCCTTTAAATATGGTTATGGCCATTTAAATATATATAAATCACCCTTTAAATATGGTTATGGCCATTTCTACATTAAATATCAACATCCTTTAAACGTTGTTCTT
>JAACNH010000070.1:379569-414071 GCA_019447015.1 Hymenochirus boettgeri
TTAGGGACATTTTCTAAATATATATCAACATCCTTTAACTATGGTTATGGCCATTTACATATATATCACATCCCTTTAAATATGTTATGGCCATTTACATAATATCAACAATCCCTTTAAATATGGTTATGGCCATTTTAAAAATATCAACATCCCTTTAAATATGGTTATGGCCATTTCAAATATATATCAAATCCCTTTAAAATGGTATGGCCATTCTACATATATATCAACATCCTTTAAATATGGTATGGCCATTTCTAATATATATCAACATCCTTTAAAATGGGCCATATTTAAAGGGATGTTGATATATATTTAGAAATGGCCATAACCACGTTTAAAGGGATGTTGATATATATGTAGAAATGGCCATAACCATATTTAAAGGGGCGTTGATATATATATTTCGAAATGGCCATAACCATATTTAAAGGGGCGTTGATATATATTTCGAAATGGCCATAACCGTATTTAAAGGGATGTCGATATATATGTAGAAATGGCCATAACCATATTTAAAGGGATGTTGATATATATGTAGAAATGGCCGTAACTATATTTAAAGGGATGTTGATATATATGTAGAAATGGCCGTAACTATATTTAAAGGGATGTTGATATATATGTAGAAATGGCCGTAACCATATTTAAAGGGATGTTGATATACATTTCTAAATGGCCATAACCATATTTAAAGGGATGTTGATATATATGTAGAAATGGCCGTAACTATATTTAAAGGGATGTTGAAAATCCCTATTCTGGAGGTGTTATAATAATAAGTGCAGACTGTATCCGGTGGTTATTTTCATAGGATGGTGATTCTGGGGAAGGAAATCATTGTATCCATAAATAAATTCTATTATGGGCCATCCATTCAGTTTGTGTTTAGAAACATTGTGTTGATTAAATGTCAGAATAAAGTTTTGTTGCTTGTTTGGAGAGATGTTTCTTGTGGGTTTGGAGAACGTTCAAGGTGGAGGTTTAGATTTTGTAATGTCTTGGCCAACTCTTTGTTTATGTTCAATGCAAGAGGCCAGAAATGGCAGGAAAAGCCTCTTTGATCCCCAGCGAAAGCAGGAATGTTAAAGGGATACGGTTTAAAGGGGAAGTTTGACACAGAATTATCATGGGGACTGAGAGTGTGTATTAATTTGCGGCAGAAAAAAGCTAAACGAGGCAGCCCCCACCCCTTTACCTATTAGGAGAAAAATGGCTCCAAATATATAATTAGTGGTCCTTGGCTTAGCGGTGTTAATGTGATATGGCAGGGAGCCGTAAAGTGCAACTGGATACTCAATGTGAGTCACATTTCTCAATAAGACAATGCATAAAAAGTGCTGTATATCCCTAATAAAATAAACATGGCACAGGGTATCATTACTTACATGGTTTGTGGTTATACATGGCCCAGGGTATCATTATTTACATGGTTTTTGGTTATACATGGCCCAGGGTATCATTACTTACATGGTTTTTGGTTATACATGGCCCAGGGTATCATTATTTACATGGTTTGTGGTTATACATGGCCCAGGGTATCATTATTTACATGGTTTGTGGTTATACATGGCCCAGGGTATCATTACTTACATGGTTTTTGGTTATACATGGCCCAGGGTATCATTATTTACATGGTTTTTGGTTATACATGGCCCAGGGTATCATTACTTACATGGTTTTTGGTTATACATGGCCCAGGGTATCATTATTTACATGGTTTTTGGTTATACATGGCCCAGGGTATCATTACTTACATGGTTTGTGGTTATACATGGCCCAGGGTATCATTACTTACACGGTTTTTGGTTATACATGGCCCAGGGTATCATTACTTACATGGTTTTTGGTTATACATGGCCCAGGGTATCATTACTTACACGGTTTTTGGTTATACATGGCCCAGGGTATCATTACCTACACGGTTTTTGGTTATACATGGCCCAGGGTATCATTATTTACATGGTTTGTGGTTATAGATGGCCCAGGGTATAATTATTTACATGGTTTGTGGTTATACATGGCCCAGGGTATCATTATTTACATGGTTTTTGGTTATACATGGCCCAGGGTATCATACTTACAGGTTTTGGTTATACATGGCCCAGGGTATCATTACCTACACGGTTTTTTTGGTTTATACATGGCCCAGGTTTCATTATTTACATGTTTGTGGTTATAGATGGCCCAGGGTATATAATTATTACATGGTTTGTGGTTATACATGGCCCAGGGTATCATTATTTACATGGTTTTTGGTTATACATGGCCCAGGGTATCATTATGTACATAGTTTTTGGTTATACATGGCCCAGGGTATCATTACCTACATGGTTTTTGGTTATAGATGGCCCAGGGTATCATTATTTACATGGTTTGTGGTTATACATGGCCCAGGGTATAATTATTTACATGGTTTGTGGTTATAGATGGCCCAGGGTATCATTGCTTACATGGTTTTTGGTTATACATGGCCCAGGGTACCATTACTTACATGGTTTTAGTTATACATGGCCCAGGGTATCATTACTTACATGGTTTTTGGTTATACATGGCCCGGGGTATCATTACTTACATGGTTTTTGGTTATACATGGCCCAGGGTATCATTAGTTACATGTTTTTTGGTTATACACAGCACAGGGTTATACACAGCACAGGGTATCATTGCTTACATGGTTTTTGGTTATACAGGGCACAGGGTATCATTGCTTACATGTTTTTTGATTATACATGGCCCAGGGTATCATTACTTACATGGTTTTTGGTTATACACGGCCCAGGGTATCATTACTTACATGGCTTTTGGTTATACATGGCCCAGGGTATCATTGCTTACATGGTTTTTGGTTAAACATGGCACAGGGTATCATTGCTTACGTGGTTTTTGGTTATACATGGCACAGGGTATCATTGCTTACATGGTTTTTGGTTATACTTTTTTAGGGGCAACAACCTCACAGTTAAATTAAACAGCCTATAAAAAAAAAAAATATTAAAAAAAAGCAGATTATCAGGTTAACTAGCGCCATCCAATCACTGTAAGGCTTTGTCATGTGTTAGTTATGATTGGCTAATTTACATGCTGCTATCTTGAGCTAATGCAGAAAAGCACCTTACATAACCCATACGAAAGATAAATCATTCATCTTTCTCAAGGGCGAGGCCACACGTGTGATCCGATAGCATGTTAAAAAGCAAATGGCCACACTAGGGTCACTGTGATTATTTATTACATGGACTCCGATTGTGCAGAATTACACATTAAAGTGCAAGACAACGCGTGTTATCTCACCAATAGTGCATGTTGTCTGGACCCTTGGGGGTCCCTGGGTTAGAGTGTGTTCGGATTCCCCAGTCTATGGGATTCTATGCAGACGCAGAAATATCCCCGGGGGGCAGCGAACTAGACCCCAGAACAAAACTCGTCCCATCTAATGTATCTTTCCATCACAATTTACACCACAACCCTCCGTTTTGGTTCACTTGGTTGGGTGGAGAAATTGAAAAGCCCCCAGATCTATAGATAGGGGGCGATAGAGCCTGTTCGCTGTGCACCTGGGCTGCTCGTTATGTTATTGTGTCGTTAATTGAGGCCACTGCTTCTTGGGGTCAGACCAATCAATAGGAAAGACCTCGAGTTCATCTTCTTTTCTTCCAAGAACAAAATCCAACTTGACTTTGAGTGGAGTGTGCCCTCCATTAGCGCGTGCTAATTGCTTTGCCGTGGGTGGGCCCCGCTTAGAGACACTGAATAGAGACACAGTCAGTAGGATGGGGAAGTGATTTTATTTAAACTGACAGTTGGTTCTTGGTGAATAATGCAGTGGAAAGGACCAATACAAGTCATCATGTATCCTTGGGCGCAATTCCTTCCATTCATGTCCTATAAAACTGCTTTAACTGGGGTCTCCAACTTGTGGTCCTCCGGAGGTTTGCAAACGCCATCTCCCAGCAGTCCATAGGGACAATAATTGAGACATAAATTCCGGTAAATTCTGATCGATCTATAGGGAACCGCACGATCGTTCGTCGGGCCTCGCTCGAAAATTGAGTGTGTGTATGAGCCTTTAGGGCTAGGCCACACTACGTTTTTCACGCGTTTTGCGCTCGCGATTGCGCCGGTGATTTCCGGTAAAATGGAAATGGCGGGAATGCGAAAATTCCCCGCGATTTCCGATGCACATGCAATTGCGCGTCCGTTCACGTTTTGGTAACGCATGCGTTCACCATTTTTGGTGCGTTAATGTATGCGTTTCCATAACGAGAAATGGCGAAAACGCACAAGAAAAGCGCACACAATCGTGTAACGCTCGCGATTTTGTGCGCGATTCCTGTGTGGCCTCAGCCTTAAACTTGAAAAGTAACAATTTTGATTGGATAAATTGATACAATGTAGCACACAGCGTCCTCCTTTACTGAACTACAACAGAGCAGCCTCCCTCCCAGGTCAAATCCTAGTGAAGCCCAATGTGGGTTTGATAGCGTCTAAGCAAACAGATTCTACACAGATCTCCAATTACTCATTTGCCGTTTTTGTTGAACTCTCATGTGCAAACGCTCCCTGGTTCTAATCCCCCTGTGGCGTCCCCAATACATTAGCACCTGCTTTGTACATAATCTCACTTATTTGTCAAGTTAATTCTATTCGCATGCGTCCAGCCCGACACCTTGTGGAATCCTGACATCTTGTTACTTCCTGCCCCATACACCGCACTGCCGCCACGTTTACATTTCATTATTTTCCAGTTAATTGGACAAACAGGAGAAAGGGAAGGTTACTACAAGCTCCAATCACCGAATTCTAATATCTGGGCCTAGCACAAGCCACACACAGAGAGAGCTACAAAATGGGGACTTATCTTGCTTTCCTTTGGGGTAGATCACACGTCCTACCCTCCAAGATTCCCCTTTAATAGGGACACTTTTGAGAAACATATTACACAGGGCTGTGCTAAGATCAGGTTCACTTCATTATCCTCCCCCTGCAGCTCTGTACTATGTTATTTCTATAAGTGTAACTATTAAAGTGTGATATTGAACATACTACACAGAGCTGTGCTAAGATCAGGTTCACTTCATTATCCTCCTCCTGCAGCTCTGTACTATGTTATTTCTATAAGTGTAACTATTAAAGTTGTGATATTGAGAAATACATTACACAGGGCTGTGCTAAGATCAGGTTCACTTCATTATCCTTCCCCTGCAGCTCTGCACTATGTTATTTCTATAAGTGTAACTATTAAAGTTGTGATATTGAGAAATACATTACACAGAGCTGTGCTAAGATCAGGGTCTACTTCATTATCCCCCCCCTGCAGCACTTGTACGTTATTTCTATAGTGTAACTATTAAAGTTGTGATTTGAGAAATAACTTACACAGGGCTGTGCTAAGATCAGGTTCACTTCTTACCTTCCCCCTGCAGCTCTGCACTATGTTATTTCTATAAGTGTAACTATTAAAGTTGTGATATTGAGAAAATACATTATACAGAGCTGTGCAAGATCAGGGTCACTTCATTATCCTCCCCCTGCAGCACTGTACTATGTTATTTCTATGTGTAACTATTAAAGTTGTGATATTGAGAAATACATTACACGGGCTGTGCTAAGATCAGGTTCACTTCATTATCCTTCCCCTGCAGCTCTGCACTATGTTATTTCTATAAGTTAACTATTAAAGTTGTGATATTGAGAAATACATTATACGAGCTGTGCTAATCAGGGTCCACTTCATTATCCTCCCCCTGCAGCTCTGTACTAGTTATTTCTATAAGTGTAACTATCAAAGTTGTGATATTGAGAAATACATTACACGGGCTGTGCTAGGATCAGGTTCACTTCATTATCCTCCCCCTCAGCTCTGTACTATGTTTTTTCTATAAGTGTAACTATTAAAGTTGTGATATTGAAATACATTACACAGGACTGTGCTAAGAGTGGTCACTCATTATCCTCCCCCTGCCACTGTACTATGTTATTTCTATAAGTGTAACTATAAGTTATGATATTGAGAATACATTACACAGGGCTGTGCTAAGATCAGTTTCACTTCATTATCCTCCCCCTGCGCACTGCACTATGTTTTTATAGTGTATACTATTAAGTTGTGATATTGAGAAATACATTACACAGAGCTGTGCTAAGATCAGTTCACTTCATTATCCTCCCCCCAGCACTGTACTATGTTATTTCTATAAGTGTAACTATTAAAGTTGTGATATTGAAGAATACATTACACAGAGCTGTGCTAAGATCAGTTCACTTCATTATCCTCCCCCTGCAGCACTGTACTTGTTATTTCTATAAGTGTAACTATTAAAGTTTTATATTAAAATACATTACACAGAGCTGTGCTAAGATCAGGTCACTTCATTATCCTCCCCCTGCAGCTCTGTCTATGTTATTTCTATAAGTGTAACATTAAAGTTGTGATATTGAGAATACATTACACAGAGCTGTGCTAAGATCAGGTTCATTACATTATCCTCCCCCTGCAGCTCTGTACTATGTTATATCTATAAGTGTAACTATAAAGTTGTGATATTGAGAAATACATTACCAGGGCTGTCTAAGATCATGTTCACTTCATTATCCTTCCCCTGCAGCTCGGCACTATGTTATTTCTATAGTGTAACTATTAAGTTGTGATATTGAGAAATACATTACACAGAGCTGTGCTAGGATCAGGTTCACTTCATTATCCTTCCCCTGCAGCTCTGCCTATGTTATTTCTATAATTGTAACTATTAAAGGTGTGATATTGAGAAATACATTACACAGGGCTGTGCTAGGATCAGGTTCACTTCATTATCCTCCCCCCTGCATTCCAACCGCTAATTAAGGCTGAGGCCACACTACAACCACGCACCAGCGCGCACGCTTTCTGTGCATTAGCGCGCGTTCTATCTTAAAGAAAACGCGAGCGATTGCGTGAAAAAATGCTTGCTGCAAAACGCGAACGGACGCACAATCGCATTTGCATCGGAAATCGCAGGAACTTCGCGTTCCTGCGATTTCCATGTTAGTGAAAATCGCTAACGCAAGCGCAAAATGCGTACGCGCAAAAAACGCCTTGTTGCCTAGCCCTAAGGCTGATTATTCCTTGGCCATGATCTGTGTTGGGTAGTTAATTGAAACCAGCCCAGCGTATGGTCCTGTTCTTAGGCTGTGAACCCACGGCTGGACTATTTGTCCCGAGCGTTCGTCCAGGGAACAAATGTCCGTCGGTCCGCGGCAATTCGCCCCGGCCGAATTTGCGAACGATCGATCGGCCCCATAGGGAACCGCACGGTCGTTCAGAATTTTCAACCGTGTCTGTTCGTTTGTCCGATCCGGACAATGAACGATTGATGACGGTCGCGGCCAGCCGCCCCACACCAGCCATCCAACCGTGAATAGGTCGGTCGGTGAAAATATCGTCTGGTGTGGACCCACCTTAGGCTGAGGCCCCCATGCCAATACACCAAATAACACGTGTGTGCATTTCCGCGCATGACGCCAATGTTCCGCATTTGCGCATGCATTTTTGTTAATTTAACGTTATAAAAACGCACGTGTTTGCGTAAAAAATGGTGCACGTAAACGGATGCTCAATTGTAGTGCATTGAAATCGCTGGAATTTTTGCGTTCCCGCTATTTTCCATTCCAAAATCGCATAAAAAAACGCGTGTAATCCCCACTATAAGATATACCTGTTTAAAGTCAATCAAATCCTTTAACAAGGACAGATACAAAGTTTCTGCTCAGGGACATCTCCCCCTCCTGCCACTAAGCATGCCTGAGATCGCTGAGCTTAGAGGGGGCGGTAACTGCAAGATTTAGTACTGAATGATAATACTGTGTATCTTTGATGGGGAATTACATAAAATAACCAGCAGATTCCATACTATAATTCAGCAGAAAATATGCGTTTTAGGCTACAGTTATCCTTTATTTCTCTTGCACTAAAATTGAAGCTTCCCCATTCAATTCTCCTGCAATTCCAGGAATAATAGTCACTGGTAAAGTTTCCAGACCATCCCCTTCGCCAGTAACGTAATATTAAAATGTGTCTTAAGCTGTCCTTGTAAAAACGTTTTTTAACGTTTAACGTAAAAAATTCAAGTTGCAGTTAGGTAATATTACGGTGCTGTACTATTTGCTCGTTTTTTACCTAATGTAGCCTTTATTAGTACTCAAATAGTCTATAACACAAGTTTTACCGTCTACAAGCCGTCTGGGTAATTTGACCAGAAATAAAAGTTTAAGTCATAGGTTGAGACTTTTTTTCCATTATCACGGAGGCTCATATACGTTTTATTCAGATGTCTATTGTGATGGATTTCCAGTAGACATGGACCTCCCAGAAGCTGGGCGTTGAAGTTTTGAGCCCTTGGTCTAGAGGATTTGTTTGATCACTTTTTGAAGGACGATTTAGAGAACTTGCTGCTTGGACATCTCCAAAGGATGAGACATTTCCTGTCCAGGAAAGAAGATGAAGTTTAAACTATTGTTAGAGGCAAATTGTGGACCAGCCCAAGGAGTGAATCACATTGGCCTGTTTTGGTTTTTGACTTGTGTACATTATTATGTCTGTAACAACCCAGTCCGAGATATCATGATAGAGACTGGCGTGGAATTCCGAGGAGTTTATCTGGTTTGGACAATGTATGGATCGGTGGTGAAATAAGGAGATGGAAAGGAAGTCAAGCAGCAAACTATGTTTGAAGATAAACACACGCAGACTCCTGGGCAAGGAAACATAGGGAACAAGGAGTTCATGTGAGTCCTTCTGTTTCTGGCAATGAACGGAGAATGTTCTACATACCGAGAATTTCCCGTCCCTTGGGTTGTAAACGAGGTTTTAACTCACCCTGGAAACCTGATTTGAGAATTTTCATGATGTAGTTGCAAAATGGCAGTGATGGCGTGTATTTAATGTGTTAGCTGATTAAGTAGCATGTTACATTGTATGTGAGCATGTTCTGATTCCTTACCCTGTCAAAGAAAAACCTTCTAGTAGAAGGAACATCTGACAATCCCTGTAGATCTTTTCTGTTCCTGATCCACAGGGTTCAGTTATTTATCCAGCCTCACTTCTGCTAAAGGATGCATTAATTTACCCACTGGTGAGAAGGAGGTGCAGCGTCAGCTGCTGGAAGATTTTTTATTACATTGACAAAGTGAAAAGACAGTTTTGGTTCAGTTAATCAGCAATAAACCAAAATATTGGTTTCCTCCTTCTAGTCTTTTGCCTTTAACCCATTTGGCTTCTGAATATTGAATTTATGTCTTACGGTTATAATTAATAAACGTCTATTGCATGTACATAGTCCTGGACATGGATCCAGTGTCAGTAAAATCTAAACGTTCCTTTATAAACCGTCGGGTACCAGGATAAAGGGGCCCAGGTTGTAAAGGATTCAGGCTGTTAACTCCCTCCTTGCTGGTGATATTGGTTGGTATTGGTCACACCAGTGAATAGTAGGGAGAGGTTGAATGTGGGCAGTAAGAATTGGGTAATACAGGTTTATAGATTTACCCTGATAAATAAGATATGACATTTCATTGTTTACTGGCGACTTACAGAAACTCATTGTTCTTTTCTGTTAACAGGAGCCTAGTACGAAAAGGTTAAGCCTCTTTCCAGGGTCACATCGCTGGCTAGTCTCATCCCTCCTGTCAAACCGACGCCATTGAAACGATTCAGCCAATCGCTGCAGGTGAGAAGAGCAATGCGTATTTTGAATCCCATGATACAAGGGGGCCCACTATAACGCGTGATACAGGGGCCTATTATAACCATGACAGGGGGCCCATTATAACCGTGATACAGGGGGCCTATTATAACCATGACACAGGGGCCCATTGTAACCGTGATACAGGGGCCTATTATAACAGATACAGGGGGCCATTAGCAGCCGTGATACAGGGGGCCATAGAGCCGTGATACAGTGGGCCCATAGAGCGTGATACAGGGGGGATATAACCATGAACATGGGGGCATTATAACCGTGATACAGGGGGGCCATTAAACCGTGATATACAGGGGGGCCTATAACCGTGATACAGGTGGGCCCATTATAACCGTGATACAGGGGGGGCCATTATAACCGTGATACAGGGGGGCCCATTATAACCGTGATACAGGGGCCAATAGAGCCGTGATACAGGGGGGGGCAATTATAACCGTGATACAGGGGGGGCCATTATAACTTGTGATACAGGGGCCATTAGAAGCCGTGATACAGGGGCCCATTATACCGTGATACAGGGGGCCCATTATAACCGTGATACAGGGGGGCCATTATAACGTGATACAGGGGGGCCCATTATAACCGTGATACAGGGGCCAATAGAGCCGGTAACAGGGGGGGGCAATTATATAAACCGTGATACAGGGGGGGCCATTATAACCGTGATACAGGGGCCATTAGAGCCGTGATAGCAGGGTGGGCCCTTATAACCTGATACAGGGGGGCCCATTATAACCATGATACAGGGGGGCCCATTTAACCGTGATACAGGGGGCCCATTATAACCGTGATACAGGGGGGGGGCCATTATAACCATGATACAGAGGGGCCATTATAACCGTGATACAGGGGGGCCCATTATACTGTGATACAGGGGGGGGCAATTATAACCGTGATACAGGGGGGCCCATTATACTGTGATACAGGGGGGCAATATATAACCGTGATACAGGGGGCCCATATAACCGTGACGGGGGCCCATTATACCGTGATACAGGGGGCCCATTAAAACCGTGATACAGGGGCAATTATAACCGTGATACAGGGGGCCCATATAACCGTGATACTGGGGCCCATTATAACCGTGATACAGGGGGCCATTATAACCGTGAAACAGGGGGGGCCCTTATAACCGTGATACAGGGGGGCCATTATAACCGTGAACAAGGGGGGCCCATTATAAACCTTATACGGGGGCCATTATACCGGATACAGGGGGGCCCAATTATACCGTGATACAGTGGGGGCCATTATAACCGTGATACAGGGGGGCCCATTATAACGTGATACAGGGGGGCCCATTATAACCGTGATAACAGGGGGCCCATTATAACCGTGATACAGGGGGGCCCATTATACCGTGATACAGGGGGCCATATAATAACCGTGATAACAGGGGGCCATTAGAGCCTGATCACAGGGGGCCCACCTCCCCCTGCAGCTCTGTACTATGTTATTTCTATAAGTGTAACTATTAAAGTTGTGATATTGAGAAATATATTACACAGGGCTGTGCTAAGATCAGGTTCACTTCATTATCCTCCCCCTGCAGCTCTGTACTATGTTATTTTTATAAGTGTAACTATTAAAGTTGTGATATTGAGAAATACATTACACAGGGCTGTGCTAAGATCAGGTTCACTTCATTATCCTCCCCCTGTAGCTCTGTACTATGTTATTTCTATAAGAGTAACTATTAAAGTTGTGATATTGAGAAATACATTACACAGGGCTGTGCTAAGTTCGGGTTCACTTCATTACCCTCCCCCTGCAGCTCTGTACTATGTTATTTCTATAAGTAATGCCTACTCTACAACATTCACTTATAGAAACCGTTCTGAGCTGCAGGGGGAGGATAATGAAGTGAACCTGTTCTTAGCACAGCCCTATGTATTGTATTTCTCAATATCACAACTTTAATAGTTACACAAACCAATTTACTGTACCACAAACCTATTTACTGTATCACAAACCTCTTTAATGTACCACAAACCTCTTTACTGTACCACAAACCAATTTACTGTACCACAAACCTCTTTACTGTACCACAAACCAATTTACTGCACTACAAACCTCTTTACTGTACCACAAACCACTTTACTGTACCATGTTTTATGCCCATACTGCTCATTGTGCTGTGATCTGCACAGACATTTAATATAAAAGCCACTTACCTATATACATTACCTATATTACCTAGTGTGGTCTAGCTCTGAGCCCGGATATTTAATATAAAAGCCACTTACCTATATACATTACCTATATTACCTAGTGTGGTCTAGCTCTGAGCCCAGATATATAATATAAAAGCCACTTACCTATATGCATTACCTATATTACCTAGTGTGGTCTAGCTCTGAGCCCAGATATATTTTCTATAAGTGTAACTATTAAAGTTGTGATATTGAGAAATACATTATACAGAGCTGTGCTAAGATCAGGGTCACTTCATTATCCTCCCCCTGCAGCACTGTACTATGTTATTTCTATAAGTGTAACTATTAAAGTTGTGATATTGAGAAATACATTACACAGAGCTGTGCTAAGATCAGGTTCACTTCATTATCCTCCTCCTGCAGCTCTGTACTATGTTATTTCTATAAGTGTAACTATTAAAGTCTGCAGCACTGTACTATGTTATTTCTATAAGTGTAACTATTAAAGTTATGATATTGAGAAATACATTACACAGGGCTGTGCTAAGATCAGGTTCACTTCATTATCCTCCCCCTGCAGCACTGCACTATGTTATTTCTATAAGTGTAACTATTAAAGTTGTGATATTGAGAACATTACACAGAGCTGTGCTAAGATCAGGTTCACTTCATTATCCTCCCCCTGCAGCACTGTACTATGTTATTTCTATAAGTGTAACTATTAAAGTTGTGATATTGAGAAATACATTACACAGAGCTGTGCTAAGATCAGGGTCACTTCATTATCCTCCCCCTGCAGCTCTGTACTATGTTATTTCTATAAGTGTAACTATTAAAGTTGTGATATTGAGAAATACATTACACAGAGCTGTGCTAAGATCAGGTTCATTACATTATCCTCCCCCTGCAGCTCTGTACTATGTTATATCTATAAGTGTAACTATTAAAGTTGTGATATTGAGAAATACATTACACAGGGCTGTGCTAAGATCATGTTCACTTCAACTATGTTATTCTATAAGTGTAACTATTAAAGTTGTGATATTGAGAAATACATTACACAGAGCTGTGCTAAGATCAGGTTCACTCATTATCCTCCTCCTGCAGTCTGTACTATGTTATTTCTATAAGTGTAACTATTAAAGTTGTGATATTGAGAAATACATTACACAGGGCTGTGCTAAGATCAGGTTCACTTCATTATCCTTCCCCTGCAGCTCTGCACTATGTTATTTCTATAGTGTAACTATTAAAGTTGTGATATTGAGAAATACATTACACGAGCTGTGCTAAGATCAGGGTCACTTCATTATCTCCCCCTGCAGCACTGTAATGTTATTTCTATAGTGTAACTATTAAGTTGTGATATTGAGAAATACATTACACAGGGCTGTGCTAAGATCAGGTTCACTTCATTATCCTTCCCCTGCAGCTCTGCACTATGTTATTTCTATAAGTGTAACATTAAAGTTGTGATATTGGAAATACATTACAGAGCTGTGCTAGATCAGGGTCACTTCATTATCCTCCCCCTGCAGCACTGTACTATGTTATTTCTATAAGTGGAACTATTAAAGTTGTGATATTGGAATACATTACACAGGGCTGTGCTAAGATCAGGTTCACTTCATTATCCTTCCCCGCAGCTCTGCACTATGTTATTTCTATAAGTGTAACTATTAAAGTTGTGATTGAGAAATACATTATACAGAGCTGTGCTAAGATCAGGGTCACTTCATTATCCTCCCCCTGCAGCTCTGTACTATGTATTTCTATAAGTGTAACTATCAAAGTTGTGATATTGAGAATACATTACACAGGGCTGTGCTAGGATCAGGTCACTCATTTATCCTCCCCTGCAGCTCTGTACTATGTTATTTCTATAGTGTAACTATTAAAGTTGTGAGAGAAATACATTACACAGGACTGTGCTAAGTCAGGGTCACTTCATTATCCTCCCCCTGCAGCACTGTAACTATGTTATTTCTATAAGTGTAACTATTAAAGTTATGATATTGAGAAATACATTACACAGGGCTGTGCAAGATCAGGTTCACTTCATTATCCTCCCCCTGCAGCACTGCACTATGTTATTTCTATAAGTGAACTATTAAAGTTGTGATATTGAGAAATACATTACACAGAGCTGTGCTAAGATCAGGTCACTTCATTATCCTCCCCTGCAGCACTGTACTATGTTATTTCTATAAGTGTAACTATTAAAGTTGTGATATTGAGAAATACATTACACAGAGCTTGCTAAGATCAGGTCACTTCATTATCCTCCCCCTGCAGCACTGTACTATGTTTATTTCTATAAGTGTAACTATTAAAGTTGTGATATTGAGAAATACATTACACAGAGCTGTGCTAAGATCAGGGTCACTTCATTATCCTCCCCCTGCAGCTCTGTACTATGTTATTTCTATAAGTGTAACTATTAAAGTTGTGATATTGAGAAATACATTACACAGAGCTGTGCTAAGATCAGGTTCATTACATTATCCTCCCCCTGCAGCTCTGTACTATGTTATATCTATAAGTGTAACTATTAAAGTTGTGATATTGAGAAATACATTACACAGGGCTGTGCTAAGATCATGTTCACTTCATTATCCTTCCCCTGCAGCTCTGCACTATGTTATTTCTATAAGTGTAACTATTAAAGTTGTGATATTGAGAAATACATTACACAGAGCTGTGCTAGGATCAGGTTCACTTCATTATCCTTCCCCTGCAGCTCTGCACTATGTTATTTCTTAAGGTATTTCTCAATATCACACCTTTAATAGTTACATTATAGAAATAACATAGTGCAGAGCTGCAGGGGAAGGATAATGAAGTGAACCTGACCTAGCACAGCTCTGGTAATGTATTTCTCAATATCACAACTTTAATAGTTACACTTATAGAAATAACATAGTGCAGAGCTGCAGGGGAAGGTAATGAAGTGAACATAATCATAACACAGCCCTGTGTAATGTATTTCTCAATATCAACTTTAATAGTTACACTTATAGATATAACATAGTACAGAGCTGCAGGGGGAGGATAATGTAATGAACCTGATCTTAGCACAGCTCTGTGTAATGTATTTCTCAATATCACAACTTTAATAGTTACACTTATAGAAATAACATAGTACAGAGCTGCAGGGGGAGGATAATGAAGTGAACCTGATCTTAGCACAGCTCTGTGTTAATGTATTTCTCAATATCACAACTTTAATAGTTACACTTATAGAAATAACATAGTACAGTGCTGCAGGGGGAGGATAATGAAGTGAACCTGATCTTAGCACAGCTCTGTGTAATGTATTTCTCAATATCAACTTTAATAGTTACACTTATAGAAATAACATAGTACAGTGCTGCAGGGGGAGGATAATGAAGTGACCCTGATCTTAGCACAGCTCTGTGTAATGTATTTCTCAATATCACAACTTAATAGTTACACTTATAGAAATAACATAGTGCAGTGCTGCAGGGGGAGGATAATGAAGTGAACCTGATCTAGCACAGCCCTGGTAATGTATTTCTCAATATCATAACTTTAATAGTTACACTTATAGAAATAACATAGTACAGTGCTGCAGGGGGAGGATAATGAAGTGACCCTGATCTTAGCACAGTCCTGGGTAATGTTTTCTCAATATCACAACTTTAATAGGACACTTATAGAAATAACATAGTACAGAGCTGCAGGGGGAGGATAATGAAGTGAACCTGATCCTAGCACAGCCCTGTGTAATGTATTTTCAATATCACAACTTTGATAGTTACACTTATAGAAATAACATAGTACAGAGCTGCAGGGGGAGGATAATGAAGTGACCCTGATCTTAGCACAGCTCTGTATAATGTATTTCTCAATATACAAACTTTAATAGTTACATTATAGAAATAACATAGTGCAGAGCTGCAGGGGAAGGATAATGAAGTGAACCTGATCTTAGCACAGCTGTGTAATGTATTTCTCAATATCACAACTTTAATAGTTACACTTATAGAAATAACATAGTACAGTGCTGCGGGGGAGGATAATGAAGTGACCTGATCTTAGCACAGCTCGTATAATGTATTTCTCAATATCACAACTTTAATAGTTACACTTATAGAAATAACATAGTGCAGAGCTGCAGGGGAAGGATAATGAAGTGAACCTGATCTTAGCACAGCCCTGTGTATGTATTTTCAATATCACAACTTTAATAGTTACACTTATAGAAATAACATAGTACAGTGCTGCAGGGGGAGGAGTAATGAAGTGACCCTGATCTTAGCACAGCTCTGTGTAATGTATTTCTCAATATCACAACTTTATAGTTACACTTATAGAAATAACATAGTGCAGAGCTGCAGGGGAAGGATAATGAAGTGAACCTGATCTTAGCACAGCCCTGTGTAATGTATTTCTCAATATCACAACTTTAATAGTTACACTTATAGAAATAACATAGTACGAGCTGCAGAGGAGGATAATGAAGTGAACCTGATCTTAGCACAGCTCTGTGTAATGTATTCTCAATATCACAACTTTAATAGTTACACTTATAGAAATAACATAGTACAGAGCTGCAGGGGGAGGATAATGAAGTGAACCTGATCTTAGCACAGCCCTGTGTAATATGTTTCTCAAAGTGTCCCTATTAAAGGGGAATCTTGGAGGGTAGGACGTGTGATCTACCCCAAAGGAAAGCAAGATAAGTCCCCATTTTGTAGCTCTCTCTGTGTGTGGCTTGTGCTAGGCCCAGATATTAGAATTCGGTGATTGGAGCTTGTAGTAACCTTCCCTTTCTCCTGTTTGTCCAATTAACTGGAAAATAATGAAATGTAAACGTGGCGGCAGTGCGGTGTATGGGGCAGGAAGTAAACAAGATGTCAGGATTCCCAAGGTGTCGGGCTGGACGCATGCGAATAGAATTAACTTGACAAATAAGTGAGATTATGTAAAGCAGGTGCTAAGTATTGGGGGACGCCACAGGGGGATTAGAACCAGGGAGCGTTTGCACATGAGAGGTCAACAAAAACGGCAAAGAGTAATTGGAGATCTGTGTAGAATCTGTTTGCTTAGACGCTATCAAACCCACATTGGGCTTCACTAGGATTTGACCTGGGAGGGAGGCTGCTCTGTTGTAGTTCAGTAAAGGAGGACGCTGTGTGCTACATTGATCAATTTATCCAATCAAAATGTTACTTTTCAAGTTTAAGGCTGAGGCCACACGGAATCGCGCACAAAATCGCGAGCGTTACACGATTGTGTGCGCTTTTTTGTGCGTTTTCGCCATTTCTCGTTATGGAAACGCATACATTAACGCACCAAAAATGGTGAACGCATGCGTTACCAAAACGTGAACGGACGCGCAATTGCATGTGCATCGGAAATCGCGGGGAATTTTCGCATTCCCGCCATTTCCATTTTACCGGAAATCACCGGCGCAATCGCGAGCGCAAAACGGTGAAAACGTAAGTGTGGCCTAGCCCTAAGGCTCATACACACACTCAATTTTCGAGCGAGGCCCGACGAACGATCGTGCGGTTCCCTATAGATCGATCAGAATTTACCGGAATTTATGTCTCAATTATTGTCCCTATGGACTGCTGGGAGATGGCGTTTGCAAACCTCCGGAGGACCACAAGTTGGAGACCCCAGTTAAAGCAGTTTTATAGGACATGAATGGAAGGAATTGGCCCAAGGATACATGATGACTTGTATTGGTCCTTTCCACTGCATTATTCACCAAGAACCAACTGTCAGTTTAAATAAAATCACTTCCCCATCCTACTGACTGTGTCTATTCAGTGTCTCTAAGCGGGGCCCACCCCCGGCAAAGCAATTAGCACGCGCTAATGGAGGGCACACTCACTCAAGTCAAGTTGGATTTTGTTCTTGGAAGAAAAGAAGATGAACTCGAGGTCTTTTCCTATTGATTGGTCTGACCCCAGAAGCAGTGGCCTCAATTAACGACACAATAACATAACGAGCAGCCCAGGTGCACAGCGAACAGGCCTCATCGCCCCTATCTATAGATCTGGGGCTTTTCAATTTCTCCACCCAACCAATGATACCAAAACGGAGGGTTGTGGTGTAAATTGTGATGGAAAGATACATTAGATGGACGAGTTTTGTTCTGGGGTCTAGTTTCGCTGCCCCCCGGGGATATTTCTGCGTCTGCATAGAATCCATAGACTGGGGAATCCGAACACACTCTAACCCAGGACCCCCAAGGGTCCGACAACATGCACTATTGGTGAGATAACACGCGTTGTCTTGCACTTTATGTGAATTCTGCACAATCGGAGTCCATGTAAAATAATCACAGTGACCCTAGTGTGGCCATTTGCTTTTTAAACATGCTATCGATCACCGTGTGGCCTCGCCCTTGAGAAAGTGAATGATTTATCTTCGTATGGGTTATGTAGGCTTTTCTGCATTAGCTCAAGATAGCACATGTAAATTAGCCAATCATAACTACAATGACAAAGCTTACAGTGATGGATGGCGCTAGTTAACCTGAAATCTGCTTTTTTTTAATATTTTTTTTTTTATAGGCTGTTAATTTAACTGTGGGTTGTTGCCCCTAAAAAGTATATACCAAAAAACCATGTAGCAATGCTACCGTTGCCATGATACCAAAACACCCCAGCAGTAGCCGTAACTCTAAACATCACAATGTACTGTACAGGGCCGCGTAACTGTATAAACCCGCGTAGTACACTTTAGCCGAATAAACGTACTATCTCGCCTAGATAGGCCGAACCGTTTAACTCTAGTACAATGTACCTGTAACACGTATCCCTCTCGTTAACAAATGAACTGTTGCCATGTTAACACAAAAACCTTAATGTGCAATATACCCTGGGCCATGTATAACCAAAAGCCATGTAAGTAATGATACCCTGGGCCGTATACAAAAACCAGTAAGTAATGATACCCTGGGCCATGTATAATCAAAAAACATGTAAGCAATGATACCCGTGCCCTGTATAAACCAAAAACCATGTAAGCAATGATACCTGTGCTTGCTGTGTATAACCCTGTGCGTGTATAACCAAAAACATGTAACTAATGAGAACCTGGGCCATGTAAACCAAAAACCATGTAAGTAATGATACCCGGGCCATGTATAACCAAAAACCATGTAAGTAATGATACCCTGGCCATGTATAACTAAAACCATGTAAGTAATGTACCCTGGGCCATGTATAACCAAAAACCATGTAAGCAATGATACCCTGGGCCATCTATAACCAAAACCATGTAAATAATTATACCCGGGCCATTATAACCACAAACCATGTAAATAATGATACCCTGGGCCATCTATAACCAAAAACCATGTAGTAATGATACCTGGGCCATGTATAACCAAAACTATGTACATAATGATACCCTGGGCCATGTATAACCAAAAACCATGTAAATAATGATACCCTGGGCCATGTATAACCACAAACCATGTAAATAATTATAACCCTGGGCCATCTATAACCACAAACCATGTAAATAATGATACCCTGGGCCAGTATAACCAAAAACCGTGTAGGTAATAACCCTGGGCCATGTATAACCAAAACCGTGTAAGTAATGATACCCTGGGCCATGTATAACCAAAAACCATGTAAGTAATGAACCCTGGGCCATGATAACCAAAAACCGTGTAAGTAATGATAACCTGGGCCATGTATAACCACAAACCATTGTAAGTATGATACCCTGGGCCATGTATAACAAAAACCATGTAAGTAATGATCACCTGGGCCATGTATAACCAAAAACCATTAAATAATGATACCTGGGCCATGTATAACCAAAACCATGTAAGTAATGATACCCTGGGCCTGTATAACCACAAAACCATGTAAGTAATGATACCCTGGGCCATGTATAACCCAAAACCTGTAAATAATGTACCCTGGGCCAGTAACCAAAAACCATGTAAGTAATGATACCTGGGCATGTATAACCACAAACCATGTAAGTTATGATACCCTGGGCCATGTATAACCAAAAACCATGTAAATAATGATACCTGGGCCATGTATAACCAAAACCCATGTAAGTAATGAACCTGGGCCATGTATAACCACAAAACATGTAAATAATGATACCCTGGGCCATGTATAACCACAAACCATGTAAATAATGATACCCTGGGCCATGTATAACCAAAAACCATGTAAGTAATGATACCCTGGGCCAGTATAACCAAAAAAACATGTAAATAATGATACCCTGGGCCATGTATAACCAAAAACCATGTAAGAGTAATGATCCCTGGGCCATGTATAACCAAAAACCATTAAATAATGATACCCTGGGCCATGTATAACCACAAACCATGTAATAATGATACCCGTGCCATGTTTATTTTATTAGGATATACAGCACTTTTTATGACATGTCCTTATTGAGAAAAGTGACTCACATTGAGTATCCAGTTGCACTTTACGGCTCCCTGCCATTACACATTAACACCGCTAAGCCAAGGACCACTAATTATATATTTGGAGCATTTCTCCTAATAGGTAAAGGGGTGGGGGCTGCCTCGTTTAGCTTTTTTCTGCCGCAAATTAAACACACTCTCAGTCCCCCATGTAATTCTGTGTCAAACTTCCCTTTAAACCGTTATCCCTTTACTTCTGCTTTCGCTGGGATCAAAGCTTTTCCTGCCATTTCTGGCCTCTTGCATTGAACTAAAACAAAGAGTTGGCCAAGACATTACAAAATCTAAACTCCACCTTGAACGTTTCTCCAAACCACAAGAAACATCTCTCCAAAAGCAACAAAACTTATTCTGACATTTAATCAACACAATGTTTCTAAACACAAACTGAATGGATGGCCCTATAGAATTTATTTATGGAACAATGATTTCCTTCCCCAGAATCACCATCCTATGAAAAACCACCGATACAGTCTGCACTTATTATAACACCTCCAGAATAGGGATTTCAACATCCTTTAAATATAGTTACGGCCATTTCTACATATATATCAACATCCCTTTAATATGGTTATGGCCATTTAGAATGATATCAACATCCCTTTAATATGGTTACGGCCATTTCTACATATATATCAACATCCCTTTAATATAGTTACGGCCATTTCTACATATATATCAACATCCCTTTAAATATAGTTACGGCCATTTCTACATATATATCAACATCCCTTTAATATGGTTATGGCCATTTCTACATATTATCACATCCCTTTAATAATAGTACGGCCATTCTACATATAGCAAACTCCCTTAAATTGGTTATGGCCATTCTACATATATATCAACATCCCTTTAATATGGTTTGGCCATTTCTACAATATATCAACATCCTTTAAATATGGTTATGGCCATTTCTAAATATATATCAACATCCCTTAATATGGTTATGGCCATTTCTAAATAATATCAACATCCCTTTAATATGTTATGGCCATTTCTACATATATATCAACATCCCTTTAAATTAGTAGGCCATTTCTACATATATATCAACATCCCTTTAAATATGGTTATGGCCATTTCTAAATATATATCAACATCCCTTTAAATATGGTTATGGCCATTTCTAAATATATATCAACATCCCTTTAAATATGGTTATGGCCATTTCTACATATATATCAACATCCCTTTAAATATGGTTAGGCCATTTCTAAATATATATCAACATCCCTTTAATATGGTTATGGCCATTTCTACATATATATCAACATCCCTTTAAAATATGGGGCCATTTCTACAATATCAAACATCCCTTAAATATGTTATGGCCTTTCATATATATAAATCCCTTAAATGGTTATGGCCATTTCTAAATATATATCAACATCCCTTTAAATATGGTTATGGCCATTTCTACATATATATCAACATCCCTTTAAATATGGTTATGGCCATTTCTACATATATATCAACATCCCTTTAAATATGGTTATGGCCATTTCTAATAATATTCAACATCCCTTAATATGGTTATGGCCATTTCTAAATATATACAACATCCCTTTAAATATGGTTATGGCCATTCTACATATATATCACATCCCTTTAATATAGGTTACGGCCATTTCTACTATATATCAACATCCCTTTAAATATGGTTACGGCCATTTCTAATATATATCAACATCCCTTTTAAAATGGTTATGGCCATTTCTAAAATATATCAAAATCCCTTTAAATATGGTTATGCCATTTCTACATATATATCAAACATCCCTTTAAATATGGTTTATGGCCATTCTAAATATATATCAACATCCCTTTAAATATGGTTATGGCCATTTCTACATATATATCAACATCCCTTTAAAATAGTTATGGCCATTTCTACATATATATCAACATCCCTTTAAATATGGTTATGGCCATTTCTAAATATATATCAACATCCCTTTAAATATGGTTATGGCCATTTCTACATATATATCAACATCCCTTTAATATGGTTATGGCCATTTCTACATATATATCAACACCTTAAAATATGGTTTATGGCCATTTCTACATATATATCAAAATCACCTTTAATATAGTTACGGCCCATTTCTACATATATATCAACATCCCTTTAATTGGTACGGCCATTTCTACATAGATATCAACATCCCTTAAAATTATATGTTACGGGCCATTTCTACATATATATCAACATCCCTTTAAATATGGTTTAATGGCCTACTTCTACATATATCAGCAACATCCCTTTAATATAGTTAGGCCATTCTACATATATATCACATCCCTTAAATATGTTATGGCCATTTCTACATATATATCAACATCCCTTTAATATGGTTATGGCCATTTACTACATATATATCAACATCCTTTAAATAGGTTATGTGGCCATTTCTACATATATCAAAACATCCCTTTAATATGGTTATGCCATTTCTACATATATATCAACATCCTTTAAATATGTTATGCCATTTCTACATATATATCAACATCCCTTTAAATATGGTTTAGCCATTCTTTTACATATATTCAACATCCCTTTAATTGGTTATGGCCATTTCTACATATATTCACATCCCTTTAAATATGGTATGGCATTTCTAATTATATCAACATCCCTTAAATATGGTTTATGGCCATTCTACATATATATCAACATCCCTTTAATATGGTTATGGCCATTTCTACATATAGATATCGACATCCCTTTAAATACGGTTATGGCCATTTCGAAATATATATCAACGCCCCTTTAAATATGGTTATGGCCATTTCGAAATATATATACACGCCCCTTTAAATAGGTTATGGCCATTTCTACATATATAATCAACATCCCTTTTAAAACGTGGGATGGCCATTTCTTAAAATATATCAACATCCCTTTAAATATGGTTATGGCCATTTAGAAATATATCAACATCCCTTTACAATGGTTATGGCCATTTAAAAATATATATCACATCCCTTAATTGGTTATGGCATTTCTAAATAGATATCAACTCCCTTTTAAATATGGTTATGGCCATTTTCAAATATATATCACATCCTTTAAATATGGTTATAGCCTTTTATAATATTTAGATATAAACATCCTTAAATATGGAATGGCCATTTAGAAATATATAGATATTAACATCCCTTTAAATATGGTAATGGCCAATTTGAAATATATATCAAATCCCTTAATATGGGTTATTGGCGTGTCTACCTATTTACTGTCACAGAGCCAGTTACAATGCCCTTTATTTTATTGTGACCCTGTAATTAGAATGAACCAATGATGTAAGAGGGGGTAGAGTTTCCCTTTTCATGGACAGGCCATTGAGGGGTGAATGATTTATTGGGGGGAATCTCTGCCCCATATTTTCAGTTTTTTAATAGTCAGGGATCCAACGAACCGTTTATCTCTTCCACAAAGACATCAATGAAGATCCCCACCACCATGAAACACCCAGGACCAGGGACTGAAGTTTCATTTTATCAGCCCTGAAAGGCAAACTCATGCAAGGGTTAAATCACCGCTAATGTGTGTAAAACGATGGTGGAAACTGACAATTATAGGAACAGAATCCCATGTATTATGTCCCCATGTCCATTTATCCCTTATACAGAAATACACTTATTGTCCTGTAGGTCGTAGATCTTAAAAGCAAGCATTGGGTACGGTCTTAAAATACGATTTTTATAACACATGATAAAACGGCCTGGGACAATGACTGTGTCATCACTCTAACATAATACCTATATAACAGTATAGTATCTACATGACATAAGCATTCATCCTATATTTCAAAGGATTGGTGACATACACGGTGTAATAAAAATGAGAAGACCCCGTGGAAGCCTTAATATAGAGACAAACGCTGGATATTGTTTCACAGATAGAACTACACAGGGGCAATTTGTGGTTTCCCCACAAGGAGCAGAGGGTGAATGGCTTGTGGTTTATGTCATCATTATCATTGGAAATGGGGACAGTGAGAATTGACAGGGGTTCCATTAGAACACAGATTAACAGTCGTATATGAAACTCTTTGTTTAACAGTGGTAAAGCTTCTCCAGGCCGACCGCGACCAAAGATAATTAGTCGATGAGAACTGGTTTGAAGTTGGTTCTTCTGGGGAACAAGCTAGGAGGTTTTTGCATTGAGTACAATAGATTTCATAGCAAGAGAATGAGGCCTCCGGAGAGGATCCCTCACTTGCATAATATAACTAATGCGCATACAAAAAAACGCACTAATTGTCAAATACAAATCCCAGCATGCACAACCAGCTGCAAAAAAATTTAGTAATGCAGACTAAATCCCATTGTGCAGTCTGCAGCAAATGCACCATGGTGAACTACAAATCCCAGCCTGCATGCCATTTAATCCTGCACAGACACTTAACTCTTAAATAGAAATTGGTGAAAACATTGGTTGCAAGATGTAAATGAAGCCAAAATAAACGAGACAGTCCAACAATAGCAAACTGCCACTGAATGGGCAGAAACATGTCCTGAATATTCTTAACAGCTTGCTCTCAAGGGCAAAACACCATGGCAGCTACCACCCACCCAGATGCATAATTACAAATAACAGACACAGAACGTTCTATACACCCTCATAGTGTACGGTCTCTAGGGAAACAATGATGGCAGCTCCCACCCATATGTATAAATATACAGGAGAGGATGTTCTGTACATACAAAGCTACACCCTCATACTGTACTGTTAAGGGAAACAATTATGGCAGCTCCCACCCATATGTATAAATATACAGAGAAGGAATGTTCTGTACATACAAAAGCTATACCCTCATTACTGTACTGTCTAAGGGAAACAATATGGCAGCTCCCACCCATATATATAAAATACGAGACGGAATGTGTCTGGTACATACCAATAGCTACACCCTCATAATGTACTGTCTAAGGGAACACAATATGGCAAGCTCCCACCATATGATAAAATATAAATATACAGAGAAGGATGTTCTGTACATACAATAAGCTATACCTCATACTGTACTGTCTAAGGAAACACTATGGCAGCGCCCACCCATATGTATAAAATATGATGATGGCCGGTTCGCAGGACCCGAACCGGATCCGCCGCGGATTTCTCCGTCCGCGAACGGCGGATTATTCCGGACTTTCGGACTTCCGAACTGCGGATTTTTTTTTTTTACGAAAATTTCGCAAAAATACAGAGTATCTCCGTAATTACGAGGAATCTACGATACTTGCGGGATACGGAAAAAAACCGAAGATCCTCGTAATTACGAGGATTCGCGTAATACGAGGATTCACGTAATTACGAGTATTCTCGTAATTACGAGAATACTCGTAAAAACGAGTAATTCGTGTAAATTTTCAAGACGGAGCAAGCCACATGATCCAAATAGCCAATGGCAGCTATTCATAGTTACAGAAAGCTCGTTTTTTTACGGAAATCTCGTTTTTTTTTACGGGAATCCTCGTAAATTTCGAAAAAATACCGTTTTTTTAAAGTCACGCTAGCGGACTGTACTTTTTGGTATTGTTGGCATTTATACATGCTTTAACGGCCATTACCCAGTCCCTGAGTGGTTAGTGTACGGTGCCAAGCTATTTAGACGCACTTTTAAATGCCGGATTTTGCCGAACTTTAATTTTAATACGTTTTAACGGGTCCGCCTCGCCGGAATTTTCGAATTTTCGGATTTTTGAGAAATCGCGGACCTCGCGCGGACCGGTATTTTCGAAGGTTCGGGACCTCTCGAATAAAATATACAGAGAGGAATGTTATGTTACATGAACAAGAGCTATTACCCTATACTGTACTGTCTAGGGGAAACCAATTATGGCAGCTCCACACCATATGTATAATATAGATATACAGAGAGGTAAATGTTCGGTACACACCATAAGCTATACCCCTCATACTGTACTGTCTAAGGGAACCACACTATGGCGCTCCCCCACCATATGTATAAATAAATAAATAAACAAGAAGGAATGTTCGGTACATTACAATAAGCTATACCCTCAACTGTCTGTTCTAAGGGAAAAACAATAGGGCAGCTCCACACCCATGTGTATAAATATAAATATACAGAGAAGGAATGTTTTGTACATACAATAAAGCTATACCCTCTACGTAGCGTCTAAGGGAACAATTATGGCACCGCCCCACCCATATGTAAAATATACAGAGAAGAATGTCTGTACATTACAATATCTATGAACCTCATAAGTACTGTCCTAAGGGAAACAATATGGCAGCTCCAACCCATGATAAGTATAAATATACAGAGAAGGAATGTTCCATACACACATTATATATATCCCTCATACTGTATCTGTCTAAAGGGCAACCTAGCAGCTTCCCATCCATTATGTATAAATATACAGAGAAGGAATGTTCTGTACATACAATAGCTAATAATAACCTCATACTGTACTGTCTACGGGAAACATATGGCAGCTCCCACCCATATGTATAAATATATAGAGAAGGATGTTTGTACATTACAATAGAAGGTAACCTAATACTGTACTGTCTAAGGGAAACAATATGGCAGCTCCCACCCACTATGTATAATATATAGAGAAGGATGTTCTGTACATACCAATAAGCTATACCTCATACTGTACTGTCAAGGGAAACACTATGTCGAGCTCCCACCCATAATGTATAACTACATATATAGAGAAGGAATGTTCTGTACACAACAATAAGCTATAACCTCATACTGTACTTGTCCTAAGGAACACTATGGCGCTCCCACAATATGTAAAATATTATAGAGAGGAATGTTCTGTACATACACATAAAGCTATAACCTTCATACTGTACTGCTAAGGGAAACACTTGGCCAGCCTCCACCCATATGTATAAATATACAGAGAAGGAATGTCATGTCCACACCATAAGGCTATACCCTCACAAGGTTATGTTAAGGGAACAATATGGCAGCTTCCCACCCATATGTATAAATATAACATAAAGAGGAAGGAAATGTTCCTGTACATACAATTAAGCTATCACCCCATACTGTACTGTCTAAGGGAAACAAATGGCAGGCTCCCACCCCATATTTATAAATATAAATATACAGAGGAAGGAATGTTCTACATACAATAATCTATACCCCATACTGTACTGTTAAGGAAACCATATGACACTCCCACCACTATGTTATAAATTATACAGAGAAGTAATGTTCTGTTACACTACAATAAGCTATACCCTCATTACTGTACTGTCCTAAGTGGAAACACTAATGGCAAGCTTCCCACCCATAGTAGAAATGTACAATCGACAACAGTACATGCTTTACATAAAATGGAAGTGTAGTTTTTATTATTGGTACATTACGTGTAACACGCACAGGTAGTTTGGTAGGAATTAACGTGTCCCTAGTTTGACCAGCTCAGATGACTGTAGGTATCAGTAGCCCCCCAGCATGTTCACACTTGGATCCAGTGTTCACTCTATAGGCTCTGCACGGCGCTGGAATTTGCCTACGGCCTGTAATACTCTAGAAAAACACGAGCAACCAGGTTGACTTAAAAAATGAATAGACTTATAGATGGGTCTCAGGACATTGGCTCCAACATGTCTGCGAGGGGAGAAAAGGTCCATTCTTCTGTTCACAAAACAACACAACCCCACTTATCTCTCGCTCCTTCCTCCTCTGACAATGCACACTTGAGTACAATGGAAGAAAATAAAATTCATAATGGCTCATTGTGTGTCTGGTTTGTGTAGGGTGCGACAATCTTTCTGTTTGTTACATAACTGACAACACAGCGATGTCATTTTTTCTTCCACGTGACAGAATTCTTTATGGCTGCACAGATCCACTAACGCTATACACACAAATCCACCAATGGTGATGTCATCGGTTATAACATGGTCCCAAGTGATGTCACCTGGTCACATTATTCCTTGATAGTTATCGGTAGTATAAGTAACAAAACTTGCCTACTGCACCTCACTTCTAAAACACCAGACTATCGAGGACACAATGGGAAGTCTGTCCTCTCCTGAGTTCTTTAATGATATTTATTACTTATAATCCCATGTGGGTTCCACAAAAATCCCTACTCCAAAACTGCCAACAATATTAAACAAGCGATAACATTAAGAATGGGAAATGTTAGGAATGGGAAACCTGTGGCCTTCCAGTGCCGTCATTCCTGACTGAGAGCGTAGTTGCCTAGGGTAAGGAGAATATGTTTTTGTGCTTCAGATAACAGCTGAATGGCAGCCAATCTTTGTTTCACTCATGGTCTTCACGCCCAACACTCACCAGAACACAAGTTCTTACCACTCACAGCGATGGAAATCTCTATAAAATTAGGCACCATTTATTTTGGATTTTCTTCTCATTTCTCACCATAAATCCACCGGTATATGGATAATGTAAAATAAATTGGATCTGGTATTGGTTATTATAGTTAACTGGCCATTTGGTAATTTTTTTTTTTATTCAAATGAATCCACTTTTCCCATTGAGCCGATGATAAAGGACGCCTCGGATCTTTCCGGCAGTGATTAAAGGAATTTTCAGGTCAATCTGTGGGTGTGTACAGTAAATAAGAGAGCTGCCGATCTATCCAAATCATATTGTGGGAGGACTGGGTGTGTTTCAAATGTGTTTCAGCAGTTGTTGTCAGTAAGGGGATTCTGGAATTGTAGTTCATGGGCCTATATATAAACCACCTCTAATATATAATGAGGTAGAGTTACAAGTGACTTCATATTCCTTTGTTATAAGAAGTTACTACTGGACGCCTATACTATTATATATAATATATATTGTTTTTTTTTTTTTTTTTTTTTTTTTTTTTTTAGCGGTGCACAAAAAATTGCGAACGGCCCAGTTCATGTGTCGGAAATTCAATCAATGATGGGGTAGGGCAGCCACGGTGGCTCATGGTTAAGTACGATCACTTGCAGCACTGAAGTCCTTAGGTCGATTCCCACCCTTGGCACCATCGCATGGGTGATTTGTTTTCTCCCGTGTTGCGTGGGTTTTCCTCCGGGCACTCCGTTTCCCCACAATCATAAAAGACATACTGGTGTGATGTGTCAAATATAATGGCTTAGATTTGTCAGCTCTTCGGGGCCTGCCTGATGTGAATGATATAATGTCATGTGCAGCGCTCTACAGGAAGTGTTGGCGCTATATACATTCACAATATAATAATATTGTCTTTCCAAACTGCATGTCCAAAGCCCCCCAGAGACTACTACAACCTCCCCACGCTCCTAATTCCAGTAACAGGCAGATTACAGCATTAAAACAGATAATCTAATCTTGCCTAATGGGGGTAAAAGATATCAACCACCTGTGTAACCATCAGAAATAAAATATCATTTTTAATATTATATATATATATTATATAATACTGGCACGGCATCCCAGAATGCCAGACGGGTAC
Organism: Hymenochirus boettgeri; assembly: GCA_019447015.1. NCBI lineage: Eukaryota > Metazoa > Chordata > Amphibia > Anura > Pipidae > Hymenochirus > Hymenochirus boettgeri. Next base: position 409,356 of record JAACNH010000070.1, read on the forward strand.
TATTAACAAACATGACACTATAATTAAAATGTAACCAATTATTAATACGGCTCCACTTAACAGAAGCTTCATACTGACTTGTCCAACTAAATAGCTTTTTTAATACTCTACTACAAAACAACACGCGCCCCCAGTGGTCACATTCCCGTTTAATAACCACCAATGAATAGGAATCACCATAGATTGGTAATACCCGGTCCATTAAACCCTCTCTTGAGCACACGAATTCAATACACCAAACAGTTCTGTCCAGTGCCAGACACCTGGGCCGGGTCATTTTTTTTTTTCTCCTCCTTCTCATTCAATTTCCATGTCTAGCGAATTGCCTGTCCAGCCTGGGAGAGACAATTCCCAGCTACAAGGTAGACTGCCCAGGTTTGTTATATTTGTGGGCACAAAATCAATTTTGTAACCATTCAAACACACAAAAGAGCTTGGAGGATGGAAGGGATTTTGAGCACAGAATGTGGACACTTGTGGTCTCCCACAAAATAGAAACAAATATCCACTTTTACCTCTATCTGTATTGGTAGGGATCCTGGTTGTTCTTCACCTCTAGAGTCAAGTTGACCTCTCTTCCACAGTCAGGGTAGAAAGGATAATCCTTTGCCCCATTGTGGCTTCTGGACCAGGGAGTTTGGTGGCACAGGTAATACTCCAGAGAGAAGATGAAGAAGATTTATTAGAGAAATAAAGAAAAGATATGTGTCGAACTCAGGGTGAGTGAGATCAGGGGCTTTTTGCAGAGCTCACTTGGACAATGAGCTTCTCTCTCTAACATTGACACAGACTCAATCCCTCAAGACTGAATAAGATAGGGAGGGAGAACGAGGATTAAGAACACAACACAACCACTCCTTACACCAAACCCGCCTACAGCAGCAGGGAGGATTGTGGGTGGAGATGAGAGAGATCACTGGAAACCGAACATCACACACACACACTAACCTGCACAAAATCCACCCCATTCACAGATGAAGACACAAACCTTCTAACCCCAGGGAACCGCACCACCGGTCACAGAACAGATACCCAATGGGAACACAATAAATAGATGTAGGTTGGTCCTATTTTTTAGGCAAAATCAAACACTTAGATATTCGAGATCTTTAAACGTTGCATTTTATTACGGCTCCATTTGACGCAATGCTCATAAAGGGATTGTGTGAATGTTACGCCCCTTCAGCAATTTTAGTGAGCTGGTATGAGATTGAACAGCTCAGAGAGGCCAGCTAGGGGCATAGAGATCCGGCATTGGACTTGATGTCACCTTTATACATACACCCATGACTGACAGTTTTGTACACTGGAAGTAACACGGAAGCAGAATAGATCCATAAGTGTAACTATTAAAGGTGTGATATTGAGAAATACATTACACAGGGCTGTGCTAGGATCAGGTTCACTTCATTATCCTCCCCCTGCATTCCAACCGCTAATTAAGGCTGAGGCCACACTACAACGCACCAAGCGCGCACGCTTTCTGTGCATTAGCGCGCGTTACTATCTTTAAAGAGAAAACGCGAGCGATTGCGTGAAAAAATGCTTGCTGCAAAACGCGAACGGACGCACAATCGCATGTGCATCGGAAATCGCAGGAACATTCGCGTTCCTGCGATTTCCATGTTAGTGAAAATCGCTAACGCAAGCGCAAAATGCGTACGCGCAAAAAACGCACTAGTGTTGCCTAGCCCTAAGGCTGATTATTCCTTGGCCATGATCTGTGTTGGGTAGTTAATTGAAACCAGCCCAGCGTATGGTCCTGTATCTTAGGCTGTGAACACACGGCTGGACTATTTGTCCCGAGCGTTCGTCCAGGGAACAAATGTCCGTCGGTCGCGGCAAATTCGCCCGCGGCCGAATTTGCGAACGATCGATCGGCCCCATAGGGAACCGCACGGTCGTTCAGAATTTTCCAACGTGTCTGTTCGTTTGTCCGATCCGGACGAATGAACGATTGATGACGGTCGCGGCCAGCCGCCCCACACCAGCCATCCAACCGTGAATAGGTCGGTCGGCTGAAAATATCGTCTGGTGTGGACCCAGCCTTAGGCTGAGGCCCCATGACAATACACCAAATAACACGTGTGTGCAATTTCCGCGCATTGACGCGCAATGTTCCGCATTTGCGCATGCATTTTTGTAATTTAACGTTATAAAAACGCACGTGTTTGCGTAAAAAATGGTGCACGTAAACGGATGCGCAATTGTATGTGCATTGGAAATCGCTGGAATTTTTGCGTTCCCGCTATTTCCATTCCAAAATCGCATAAAAAAACGCGTGTAATCCCCAACTATAAGATATACCTGTTTAAAGTCAATCAAATCCCTTTAACAAGGACAGATACAAAGTTTCTGCTCAGGGAATCCCTCCCCCTCCTGCCACTAAGCATGCCTGAGATCGCTGAGCTATAGGAGGGGGCGGTAACTGCAAGGATTTTAGTACTGAATGATAATACTGTGTATCTTTGATGGGGAATTACATAGAAATAACCAGCAGATTCCATACTATAATTCAGCAGAAAATGCGTTTTAGGCTACAGTTATCCTTTAATTTCTCTATTGCACTAAAATTGAAGCTTCCCCATTCAATTCTCCTGCAATTCCAGGAATAATTAGTCACTGGTAAAGTTTCCAGACCATCCCCTTCGCCAGTAACAGTAATATTAAAATGTGTCTTAAGCTGTCCTTGTAAAAACGTTTTTTAACGTTTAACGTAAAAAATTCAAGTTGCAGTTAGGTAATATTACTGTGCTGTACTATTTGCTCGTTTTTTACCTAATGTAGCCTTTATTAGTACTCAAATAGGTCTATAAACACAAGTATTTACAGTCTACAAGCCGTCTGGGTAATTTGACCAGAAATAAAAAGTTTAAGTCATAGGTTGAGACTTTTTTTCCATTATCAGCGGAGGCTCATATACGTTTTATTCAGATGTCTATTGTGATGGATTTCCAGTAGACATGGACCTCCAGTAGCTGGGCGTTGAAGTTTTGAGCCCTTGGTCTAGAGGATTTGTTTGATCACTTTTTGAAGGACGATTTAGGAGAACTTGGCTGCTTGGACAATCTCCAAAGGATGAGACATTTCCTGTCCAGGAAAAGGAAGATGAAGTTTAAACTATTGTTAGAGGCAAATTGTGGACCAGCCCAAGGAGTGAATCACGATTGGCCTGTTTTGGTTTTTGACTTGTGTACATTATTATTGTCTGTAACAACCCAGTCCGAGATATCATGATAGAGACTGGCGTGGAATTCCGAGGAGTTTATCTGGTTTGGACAATGTAATGGATCGGTGGTGAAATATAGGAGATGGAAAGGAAGTCAAGCAGCAAACTATGTTTGAAGATAAACACACGCAGACTCCATGGGCAAGGAAACAATAGGGGAACAAGGAGTTCATGTGAGTCCTTCTGTTCTGGCAATGAACGGAGAATGTTCTACATACCGAGAATTTCCCGTCCCTTGGGTTGGTAAACGAGGTTTTAACTCACCCTGGAAACCTGAATTTGAGAATTTTCATGATGTAGTTGCAAAATGGCAGTGATGGCGTGTATTTAATGTGTTAAGCTGATTAAGTAGCATGTTACATGTATGTGAGCATGTTCTGATTCCTTACCCTGTCAAAGAAAAACCTTCTAGTAGAAGGAACATCTGACATCCCTGTAGATCCTTTTCTGTTCCTGATCCACAGGGTTCAGTTATTTATCCAGCCTCACTTCTGCTAAAGGATGCATTAATTTACCCACTGGGTGAGAAGGAGGTGCAGCGGTCAGCTGCTGGAAGATTTTTTATTACATTGACAAAGTGAAAAGACAGTTTTGGTTCAGTTAAATCAGCAATAAACACAAAATATTGGTTTCTCCTTCTAGTCTTTTGCCTTTAATAACCCATTTGGCTTCTGAATATTGAATTTATGTCTTACGGTTATAATTAATAAACGTCTATTGCATGTACATAGTCCTGGACATGGATCCAGTGTAGTAAAATCTAAACGTTCCTTTATAAACCGTCGGGTACCAGGATAAAGGGGCCCCAGGTTGTAAAGGATTCAGGCTGTTAACTCCCTCCTTGCTGGTGATTATTGGTTGGTATTGGTCACACCAGTGAATAGTAGGGAGAGGTTGATGGGGCAGTAAGAATTGGGGTAAATACAGGTTTATAGATTTACCCTGATAAATAAGATATGACATTTCATTGGTTACTGGCGACTTACAGAAACTCATGTTCTTTTCTGTTAACAGGAGCCTAGTACGAAAAGGGTTAAGCCTCTTTCCAGGGTCACATCGCTGGCTAGTCTCATCCCTCCTGTCAAACCGACGCCATTGAAACGATTCAGCCAATCGCTGCAGGTGAGAAGAGCAATGCGTATTTTGAATCCCATGATACAAGGGGGCCCACTATAACCGTGATACAGGGGGCCTATTATAACCATGACACAGGGGGCCCATTATAACCGTGATACAGGGGGCCTATTATAACCATGACACAGGGGGCCCATTGTAACCGTGATACAGGGGGCCTATTATAACAGTGATACAGGGGGCCATTAGAGCCGTGATACAGGGGGCCAATAGAGCCGTGATACAGGGGGCCAATAGAGCCGTGATACAGGGGGGGAATTATAACCATGATACAGGGGGGCCCATTATAACCGTGATACAGGGGGGCCCATTATAACCGTGATACAGGGGGGCCATTATAACCGTGATACAGG